>RXPK01002627.1:0-88966 GCA_004143645.1 Protaetia brevitarsis | reverse complement strand
GCCGTTCAGAATTTGCGACGACGTCGGGCGAAGGTGAGGGACGCCGCGTCGTTCTGCCAGCCTTGTATGTCTTTGTCCGGATCCGACCATAGGAGATCGCATAGGAGACCTTTTCAAAGACGAAGGTAAAGAAAAATAAGTTCATGCGATGGGATAATCGATCTTTCTTACATCCGCGATGAAAGGATTTGCAAATTTTACGATCGTAAAGAAAAACAGTATTTTTCTAACATGGAGTTACTATTTGAAACGGGATGCCACCAGGGTTAATATTGGGTCCCTTCTTTTTCTTTACATCATACATAAATTAAAGGAATTAAGATGTGATTTCCACAATTTAGTTTTGTAACAAAGCTGATTCATAACAAATTAATGTATTTCTGGCTTTAACTGTAATAATTAGGAGTATTTTTTTACAGTTAAAAGCAGAAATACATTAATTTGTTAGTTTCTCACTGTAAAAAACTTGCAAAGCTGATTCATACTACCATATGTGAAGAAGTCAAAGGAAATTCACTTTAAAAAGTGATGGATATGCTTTTTAAGCAATGAACTGTTTTTTTCTAGTTCTTTCAACCACGTCCCAGTTGTAACTTTTTCTTTCTAAAACTAAAATAAAAATGATGTATAAAAAGAGGAAAACCGCGTTGTTTTTTTTTTTGAATGGCCATTTTTGACTTTTTGATTTTTAGATTTCGTACCATGACGTTTTAAGACCTGAACATGGCATAACAGCCGAAACACGTTGCTTAAATATATTTAAAAAAAACGTTTGGTGAATGTAAAATTAATTTTCTTCTTTTTATACATTATTACATAGCACAATCGTGGATTTCAACATACAATAAGATAATAATACTGGCAATTCAGGTAATGAAGTAAGATTCGTTGCAAACATCTAATCTTTTTTTTCTAATAAAAGTAATGTCGGGCTGACTAGAAAAATCATGTAATACCTCAAGAAACGATTTTAGGCCCAATATTTTTTATTTTCTTAATAATTTTCTTTTGAAAATAATGGTTGCTTTAGCGGTTTTACTGACAGAATTTTTTTGGATATTTAGCCTTCCTTAGCTTAATTCCATATCCGTGTAAACTGTCTCAACTTGTTTTGTTTTTGTTTGTCTCTTTTATCTACCGTGTGTTTTTTTGAATGTCCATTTTTGACTTTTTGATTTTTAGATTTCGTACCATGACGTTTTAAGACCTGAGGATTGCATTTGTGAGCCGAAACCTGTGTTAAGTATATTTAAAAAAAAACGTTTGGTGAATGTAAGAATGATTTTCTTCTTTTTATATATTATTACATAGCACAATCGTGGATTTCAACATACAATAAGATAATAATACTGGCAATTCAGGTAATTCAAGGATTCGTTGCAAACATCTAATGTTTTTTTTTTCTAATAAAAGTAATCCCGGTTCCCCTCTTTTAGTTGTTAACTCGGATTGCTAGAAAAATATCATCTAATACCTCAGGAGACGATTTTAGCCCAATATTTTTTATTTTCGTTTGAAAATAATGGTTGCTTTAGCGGTTTTACTGACAGAAGTTTTTTGGATATTTTGGGCAACGCAATTATTGCGATGCCTTCCTTAGTCTTGATTCCATATCCGTGTAAATTGTCTCACAGTTAATTTTAATTTTAATCTGTTGTTTTAGTTTTGTTTGTCTCTTTTGTCTACCGTGTTTCTTTGAATGTCCATTTTTGACTTTTTCATTTTTAGATTTCGTACCATGACGTTTTAAGACCTGAAGATTGCATTTGTGAGCCGAAACCTGTCTTAAGTATATTTAAAAAACTTTTGGTGAATGTAAGGGCTTTTTCTTCTTTTTATACATTATTACATACTACATTCATGGATTTCAACATACAATATAATAAAAATACTAGCAGTTCAGGTAATAAAGTAAGATTAGTTACAAAATTCTGTTTTTTTTTTTTTTAATAAAAATAATCCCGTGTGCAAATCCCTCTGTTAAGTGCTACACTCGGAGTGACTATAAAAAAATCATCTAATACCTTAGGAGACAATTTTAGGTCCAATATTTTTTATTTTCTTTTGAAAATAATGGTTGCTTTAGCGGTTTTACTAACAGAAGTTTTTTGGATATTTTTGACATCGCAATTATTGTTGTACCTTCCTTAGTCTTGATTCCATATCCGTGTAAATTGTCTCACAGTCAATTTTAATTTTAATCTGTTGTTTTAGTTTTGTTTATCTCTTTTATCTACCGTGTGTTTTTTTGAAAGTCTATTTTTGACTTTTTGATTTTTAGATTTCGTACCATGACGTTTTAAGACCTGAAGATGCCATTTGTGAGCCGAAACATGTCTTAAGTATATTTAAAAAACTTTTGGTGAAGGTAAGGACGTTTTTCTTCTTTTTATACATTATTACATACCACATTCGTTGATTTCAACATACAACAAAATAAAAACACTAGCAATTGAGATAATGAAGTAAGATTTGTTGTAAAAATCTGTTTTTTTTTTAAATAAAAGTAATCCCTTGTCTAAATCCCTGTTAAGTGCTAAACTCGAGCTGACTAGAAACATCATCTAATACCTCACGAGACGATTTTAGGCCCAATATTTTCTTACATTTTCTTAATATATTTTTTTTAAATAGTTGTCGATTTAGCGGTTTTACTGACAACAATTTTTTGAATATTTTGGGTATAACACATTTATATTTAGGATTAATAAATTACCTAATAATAAAATTAAATATATATTTTTACCAATTGCAATTTACGCAGAATTTATCATTAAATAACAAGCAGTTTATCGAGAAATTTTATCAAGGTTGATTACGCTAACTCTGCAGTGTGGGTGAATGAGTTTCCTAACTTGGAAGTGTGATGAAGTATGAATAAGAATGGCCACAAACATGAAAATTATGCAGTTTCGAAACTTAATTACAGAACTGACTATGGAAATGTCTTTGGATATTTTACCCCAGGCTAGAGATATTTTTTTATGTGATTTAAGTGTCTTAAGTGGATTACATGTTGCTTAACCAAATTAAAAGCTTGTAGGATTCCTACAGTGCTGCATCTATTAGTTACAAATATGTATGTGTATGGAACAATCATAATAAATTTAAACTTAACAAAGACAAGTATGAATATATTACTAAAGATTTGTCTTCACAATTATCACTATTAAAATAAACAATATCTACACACTAAGAGACTTAAATTTGGAAAAATATTTTGCAAATTTAATTTTTTTACCTTACTAATGTAAAATCAGGCTTCCATAAAGTACAAAAATATAATATAAAAAATGAAGAACCGTAGAGATAATTAAGAAATAACCTGAATGACTAGAAAATAAAATGAAAGGTCACTACCTCAGGAGTTTCATTTAATTATAGTACATATGATATTTCGATTATGTTGATTCATATTTTCATGATATTGCAACTTTCCAATAAAATTTACAGAATTACTTGGAAATTACTTTAATCTTGACATTTGAAAATCAATAGATAATTTTCTTTGAAAATACACATTTAGATTATTATTATAATTATATCTGAAGAAGAAATTATATATTGATTTCAAAACATCAAGATTAAAGTAATTTACAAGTAATTTTGTCAATTTTATTGAAAAGTCTCCAATACTAGAAAAATATTACAAATTAATTAATAACAGACAGAAAAAACCCGAAAGTTATTATTAATTATACTTAAATTTACAAAAAGACTTATAAAAATGGATCACTACTAACCTGTATCTGGTACATCCGTAGGCCTCATGATCCTCCTTATCTGTTCCATTCCTTGTAGATCTGGACTCAAACCACCGTGGCAGCAAAATATCTTCTCATCAATAATAGCAGCAATTGGCAAGCAATTAAAGCAATCAGTGAAGGTCTTCCACAATTTAATATTGTAACGTCGTTTGCCTGCAACATCGGGATCAAATCACAAACACACACACCAAAACAATCACAAAAGAACTGTCTCACATTCATCGTAAAAGCCGTAGATCCTATTGATCGAAGCGCATTCGTGATTGCCCCGCAGCAAGAAGAAATTTTCCGGATACTTAATCTTATAGGCCAACAGCAGGCAGATTGTTTCGAGGGACTGCTTGCCACGATCCACGTAATCGCCTAGGAACAGGTAATTCGCTTCAGGTGGGAAGCCCCCGTATTCGAAGAGACGCAGCAGATCTGTATACTGTCCGTGTATATCGCCTAGAAGTTCGATATTTAAATTGAAGTTGGAATCGGAAATTTCCTATGTACGTACCGCAAATTTTCAAAGGAGCTTCGAGTTCCAATAAGATCGGTTGCTGTAGGAATATCTCACGTGATCTGAGACACAAACCACGTACTTCCGCTTCTGTCATTTGTACAGACTTGCCTGGCCGACATCCTCGTACTACAAACGTTGAAATTTAATCTAAATGAAGGTATGTATACGCATGAAAGAAACATTCAGTGTGTAAGCGGAAAGATTAAAGTGTCTAATAAACAAAACGGAATATAAAAAGCTGCATTTAAAATCTACAAGCATAAAATCTATCTACTGGCAAACGTATAATATAAAACATTAATTGAACAAAAAACAACTATGGAATTTGAAAACGACAGGCCTTACATTCTGAAGAAAATAAATCTTTGAATTTAGTTTTCTTCTTTGTTTCCGATATTTCTCGGAGCTCTTGCTGTATTTTATAAACTGAAACCACCCCATCACACGAAAAGCAGCACAAAACATAACAAATGCACAAACATACAAGACAGTTTTTGATTGTACAGAACGATAGAGAGAGAGAAAGAGAGGATGGAAAGTAGGTATTATATTATAATAAAACACTTATGTAAACGACAATCGAGGGGGAGACAAGAACGTAATATGTGTCAATTAGATGAATACACAAATTAAATTTTAAACTCGTGAGACGTAATTGGGTGTCGTTTTATTCTATTTTACCGTTTAAACATGTAATTAAACTAGATGAGACGCCTCGTCTGGCGATCTGAATGGGTGAAAATCGAAAAATGATCGGTGATGTTTATCGAGACTGAAATGACATTTAAAACAAACGGGTATAAAACGCAAATCGTGCTCGGATATATCAAAATATATATACACAGATATGAGATGACAGGAAACAGAATCTAATGAGTACGATTTGGACGCGCGTGATTTTGGTATTTACCTTCTAAAAGTCTCTGAATGAGGTTGTCGACGTTCAATTCTTGCTCCGCCATTTTCCAACTTCTCACTTGACGTTCATCACACTAACTCGCGCACCGTAACTAGAACTAGAAATTCCCTAAAAATAGGAACGACGTTTATAATATATGTGTGTGCAAAAAGCGAATAATTTCGAGAGTATTTTCCGGGGGAGGTGCGCTCTTCAAGACACCGAACTCCGGTACGGAGACGTCGTCATCGCCCCGGTCGATTATTGGGGAACGCGAAATAAAGAATTTCAGAGGTCCGATTGCCGATGGCGGTCGGACATGCCGCAAAATCGATTCGCACTGGGAATTTTGACAGTTGACGTTCCGTGTGTGCGAATCGCTGCGAATTTCCCGCACCTTACATCATGAGCGTCCCGAAACGATAAATAATTAATTTTCGAGGATGTTTAAAATTAAATTTAGTCTAACACTCACCTCGTACAGCGTTTACTTGTTGAAGATAAAACGTCGAGGAAGAAAAATATCCTTACTAATAAAAAAATAACGTTCTTGCTCGTCGTGCAAAATCGCTCTGTCTAGAACGAATGCTACGTTGCTACACGGGATATGACTCAATTAAGCAATTATTTACATTTAAAACTTTTCTATTATATAGTAATCGAAAATGATAAAAATTATCTGAACTACACGTACAGATATGAAAATCATAAATTTAAATTAATAATATAATTATTATAGTATATATACCTAACTCATATAGAAAAGACGTAAAAGAAAAACCTGGCATAGCAAATTACAGGGCGATTAACCTTAATGTTTCAAAAATGTTTAAAGAAATGGTACATAAATTAATGCACCTATTTATGTACCATGCATTCATCGCAACAGAGATACAATTCATTACTAATTATTCATTTCCACTAAATTTTGCTCCACACGCAATATGATTTTCGCTATAACTTGTAAGAAATGCAAGAAATCTCCATATCGACGATTTCAAAAACAAAAATCACTCCAATCAATCAAAAATGTCACTAATTCCCTACATTCTAAACGATTTTATGCGACCTTCGCAACTGATGGACCAGCAATTCGGCTTGGGGTTACGCATGGACGACTTTTGGTCCCCGTACACACTCTCCCTATCACAACAACCGCGGGACATGCGGCTCCCTCAAAGCAGATTCCCCTACTACCGACCTTGGAAGACTTCAGCGGCTCAAAGGGACGCCGGTTCCGTGGTTAGCTTGCATAAGAACGCCTTCGAGATCAATCTGGACGTGCAACACTTCGGTCCCGATGAGATTTCCGTGAAAGTAACGGATGACGGATTCGTCGTGGTGGAGGCCCGGCACGACGAGAGGGAAGACGAACACGGATTCATTTCGAGGCATTTCGTGCGCAAATATCTGGTGCCGTCTGGGATAAATATGAATCAGATGACTTCGGTCTTGTCTTCGGATGGCGTTTTGAAAATTACCGCGCCGAAATTGGACGAGAACAGCACTCCGGAACGAGTTATACCGATACAACAAACAGGAGGACCTTCCAGATGTCACCAACAAGGTCGGTATAGCAAGAAAGAAGGTGAAGGTGATAGCAAATAGAAGAGAATGTGGAAAGAGGATGACTAGGAACGTTAATCATACAACATATGCTATGTATTTAACTATTTATTTGCATGTAATATAATTAATTAAAAAAAAAATATAAACTGTTGAAGTTAGGTTAATTTAAATGTGAATTTAATGGTATTCGTCATCTATCTATGTAAGTATGTATGTAAATTATGTATTATATTATTTTTCTTAAGGTATAAACGGTTTTATCTCTTTTTTTATCTTTTGCATTCAAAAGATTGAAACCCCAGAAATGTGAGATGTCTACACGGATACGACAGAGATGTAAAATTAACCAAATCTTGCTCAGTTTAATTATTAGAGGAATATGAGGTAAAATACAGTGAATTTGTTACTTGAATAAAGCACTTTTTTGTTACCATTTTACAGTTAGATTAAACATATTTTAAGCTAAAATGAACAAGTATCATTTTCTATTTTATTAGAACTAATTTTCGTTGTGTTAAATAGCAAAATTATTGGGGTCAACGTAGAATGTTTTTTAATCAATTATGTATATTACATTGTTACAACAGAGACTAAAGAAACAGACATTCGCTTCGCTATGCAAATGGTAGGTTTACTAGGTTTAGGCAATGGTGCCAGATGTTACGATTTTATCCCAAAACTCAGGATCTCACGATAAAGATGATTTATGATGCTAAATGTATCAAGAAAAATATACAAGGCATTTATAAAAGTATTTTATAACTATGCCTGCATAACAGTGTTATTTATACTGATTATGTTTATTTCAGCGAAATAGAAGTAACTATATCTTTGCCATATAAGGTTAGAAAACTTTGCTGTAATGTTTAGAGCAGAGCATCAGCTATTTAGAAAAATGGGCTATTAGGTTTTGTAAGAAGGTTCTTTTCAATTTTAACATCATAGTTATGTTACATTAATTGCACATTTGGTTAGTCGTTAGTAGGATAGTCCTTGTTCAACAACCCTTACTTTGTTAATATATTAGGCAAGACTTATTTATTGCCCAAATAAACTCATTGATAACAAAATAATACGTAGTGAAGATAATCAACCTTCACTACGTTTTTCTTGTTAATTTTAGCTATAACTTCAACAATAGGTACAACAAACAACTCAACAATATTTTTTAATTGAAGCTGGTTTCCTTAATTTATTGTCTGTCGCTCCCATAGCATTGTTTTTTTTTTTGGTGCTTTAATTGCTTTTATTCTCTATATTCCTTTACACAGATACAACAAATTTGCAATAAATACCTATTCAATTAATTTTTCTCTTTCGCATGGTTATATTTTATGTAAACTTGATACTACAACTCGTGGTTTGACATTTCACATTTGACATATTTACATAGATTTTTGCATGAATCGCGCATGACAAAAGAATGGTGCCACAAACACAGAAACATTAACACTATCTGCATGGATAAGAACTACTATTTTAAATAATAAATAAACGTAAATTAATGCGAAATAGAAAAAAAAAATGCTATAAAAAACAGGTGTTACAATGATTGTTATAGTACTCGTACAAACGTCATTATTACAGTAGTGTTTTCAATATACTGTTATGACACTTTAATCATTTGTCACTTATTGATATTTTTATCTATGATTGATACGCATGACTGATAACCGTATCCCTGTTTGTTTTGTTTGTTGCTGTGCAAATCTTCGCAGTAAGTAAAGTTCACGGTAAAAACTGAGTATTCTGTACGAGCCTTTCATTATTTATGCGTTCCCGACACTCTTTACGAAAGAATACCAGCATACATTGCTCTTTTTAAAATGGTTTAATACTATATAAACTATTTTAAATATACAGTTATAATACTGCCTACAACTTTAATATTTAACAGAACTCTTAACTAACGTCTTTAACAGTTTTCACCTACGACTCCACACTTCGCCATATCATATTTTCTCTACTCTCCACTACTATCAACTACTACCAACTCTCCTTTTACAAAATTCCCCAACACCACTAAAACAAATCATTAACATAAGTATACGAAACAGAATAGTGTAGAAATGTAACAGAATACTGTACTGTCACATTTATGTCAGTTTGCACAGTGTATTTTGAGTATTTATAATTCTAATCTCTTTGATTAATATCAGCTAATACGTAAACCTGATAACTGATAACACTTAAAGATACGATGTCATTAGATCAACTCATTCATTTTCTAGTTATGATGATAAATAGATTAACTAGAATGAAGACTTAATTCAACAAGTAGGAGGAGGGAGGGAAGGCTGTTTGATGTCCGACGAATGTTTTCCGAATGTTTAAACGTCTTAAATACTATATTTTAGAAATAAAAGCAAATTTTAGGAGATTTCTACAAACAAATTATTCATTACCCTAATAGCCAAATTTAAATTTCCCGCCACAATTTTGGGAATCAACGTAAAGGCATTAAAATAACTAATAATGTAGTACAAAATGGTGGCGATTTTATGTTTCAACGTTGAAGTTATTAAGAATAATTGCGGGAAATTTAAATTTGGCTATTAGGGTTAAGTTATTTTTTTTTTTAGCAGCAATAAGATGTGTTAATAGTTGATGTACGGGGATTATTATTACTTTCTAATTATTAAATTATTCTTAAGTACATCAAGGAAGGGTGGACATATATTTTAATTAATTTTACAAAATTTAATATTACCCCCAGAATGTCAAAATGTGTATATAAGAAATTAAGTACTTTCGACGGCATTTTTAGTATAATTATTAGCCGATAATTATAACTAATTATTACCACATCGTTCATCCTAGCCAAATTCATTAAATTTCTTAAAAAAAAAAAACGTTTTAACTCACCACTACATATTTCACGTCAATTTAAATTAAAATACCTATAAATAAATAAAAGGCATACGCTGTCGACTGTTTATTCAACAAATTAATATAAATTCTTATAATATGAATATGTATATTTATGTCCATATATAATTCCGTACATACAATTTAATTACAAACACGATTAATCTAGTATAAATTACAAAATACACAACGACGAATTACGAATACACTACAGCTCTCCGCTTATTTCTAATGAAAAATACTGGAAATGCAAAGATCCCATCTCATTTGAATTTAATTCGATTCGCTCCCTCGTAAAAATTATGCGAAAAAAACACGCTAAGCTCGCTACTACAACCGACAATCCGAAAATAAATAGGAGAACCTTAATTTTCAAAAAGCTCCGACGGCAGCCGAACGCATCCGAATCAATACCCGCCACAAGCACGGCGGAATATGCGCGTTCAGTCGACGAGAAGTGCGCTCAGGCACGGCGCTCGACCGAGCGGCTCCACTCATTCACGTTCGGTCAGCTGTTCGATGAGTATGGCGCGTGTACGGCCGTATTAGGGCCGTCCGAACGGGGATTTTTTCGCGAAAATGTGGCTAGAATCGTGCGTTCCGCGTGTGCTAACGTCCGTGGTGGTGTTACTGGCCATCGTCTGCCCCAGAACCGACACGGTGCTGGTCATTAACGTCCGAAATCAGGTAAGTCAGTCGAATAAAGTGATGATGTTGGTTAGGGTTGATGTCTGGCTCGTGTTAGTCGTAGTAAAGCGGGTTGGTTTGTTTGTCAACAGTGCGTGGGTTCATAATTTAGGGGTACGGAATGAATTCAACATTAAATTCGAATTTGGCGATGGTAATTTCGTTTTCGAATGTGTAAAGTGTCAATATACGTTTTGAGCTTTCAACGATGTTTTTTTTTTCCTGTTATGTGCTATGTAGCCGATTTCTGAATAAACGTATTTTACGTATGATCAATAAATGTGCCCTTCTTGTATAATTGAAATAGCTCTAAGTTTTCATTTATTTTTATTCTAGGATTTACTCTCAGACATGACGTGATTAGGTTTTTCGAAGAAAATGTTTATTATGATTTAATTTTGTTGTAACTAACGAATTCTAAGCAAATAAATGTGTTTATCATAAATGCCTTCAAGTTTTATTTCCACTATATGAGAAAGCTTTTTGAATTTTATTGCACATATATCTATTCCACATCGTATTTTTTGATACATTTCTGGGTAGGTATTTCTAATAAAATTATCTCATTTTTTTTACACGTAACTTTAAACAAACATATAGTATGGTAATACATACGTTAATTCTTTTATCGGATGCTTATCATATGTTTTAATTTGGATAAGGAGAACTAGAGCGAGTTATTCTATTTGTTTTATTTTCTCATTTAATACCTATCTCAATATTGTGAAAGATTTAGTAACCACGTCGTTCTGGAGAAAAAGACAAATTGTCGCCTCAAATACTTGTTAAAAATATATTTATTTTAAATACAGGGTTTTTAACTAGCCATCCCAGAATTGTCGGTAGATATAATATTTATGTATATAACAGTAGAATTTCGTTATAATCATCCCGTAAATAACACTTTTCCCTATTTAACACTCTGCAATTTCTTCGGTCCCGTCACATTGGTATTAACTTTATTTATAGTTTTCTCTCGTTTATTACTTTAATCATTTACCACAATGATAATTTGAAACAGTGATGTTAAATAAGATGTTGAAAAATGAAATAAAATGTAGCAATGTAAGGTACTCTACCTATTTGTCATACAGACACAAACTGTCCTACAAAAAGTAATTATAATGCAAGTACAATTAAAATACTGGAGCTGTACTTATATAGATACAACGTAAATATAAATTCCTACTAACAATATTAGGAATTGTAATTACGCACAATAATTACAAATACTAAATAAGAGGGCTTGAAATTGCATTTGGAAAATACCATTTACACAAATACAAGCACAGCTCTGGTAGATATGGAAAATAGTCATCTACACATTAATTTAGTTGTTAAACGTACAGTAGAGAGCAGCATAGTCTAGACTTCTGCAAGCAAAGATCGACCTTAGCTACACTATGTAGGGAGGTAGGAGTAAAAGCAGATCTCCATCCTAGGGAGGAGTACGTAAATGGTAATTTTGCAAGTATACGATCGCCATTTATGGATTATATTTAGGTACCTACTCTTTCGTTACTGTTGCATTGTTATTTGTAATAACTAGAATTCTTACTTCTATTTAGAACAGTACTTTCTATAAAATTTATATTAAACCAACATAACCGATGTGTGATATTGGAAATCATTATTTTATTATATATTTACACTGGATCAAATAAGTCTCCATACACTCGATAAGACTTTCAATTTACGCTTTTAAATTAGTTAATGTCATATCTATAGAGAAAGAAATATTGCAAAAAGTATTTAGGAAGTCCACAGGTACATGATTTGTACAAAGGCAACATTTTATTCTACTAATTACAAATAAAAAAAAAACATTTATAATCAACAGATATCAATTTAAATACAAAAAAGTCTCCATACAGATAGTTTATAGTAAACCATCACTCTTCCATCTGATCCAAAAACGTTAAATTTCGATTCGTCACTGAATATTACTGACTCCCAAAATGACAGAGGTTTGTTGACATGCATTTTTGCAAATTCAAAACGAAGCATCTTCATTCATTCATTCATTCATTCATTCATTCATTCATTCATTCATTCATTAAGTTAGGGTGGGCACCTAAAGTCTGGGCACTTGAGCTAGGTGTTCATTGTACCATCTCTATTAAGTCTCCTACTTCCACTCGAGCAGCTTGTTGTTCTCTATAAAGCCCAGCATCTTTCCCAGTGGAAACTTGAGAACCTTCGAGGGCTCCAATAGATCTCTGCCGAAATATTTCTGCCTGGGTACCTTCAGTTCAATGTGCAGATTACATGTAAACTCGAAGTGTTTTGTTCTTTTTACTGATAAACGGTCCTAGGAACTCGCCCGTGAAAACCCGCGTTTTGCATAATATTTCTTACCGTTTCAGGTACTACTTGTAGCCCATATTCATGTTCTAACATTTGTGCAAGAAGAGGCGCACTTATTTTTGGATTTTCTCCATTAGTTTTGCGGGCTTACCCGAACGTGGTCTATTTTCACATGTTTGTAACTCTTTGTATCTATTTAGCATATATTGTAGTGTGGCATGATATTTATTTATGGTTTTTGCTAATTTTTCCTAATGACTGCCCTGATGTTGTCTTAAACTAACAATGAATTTTTCGAATTGATTGTGGTACATCATCTTAATACATAAAAATCGCACGCAGCACGTGCAATGGCCGCGTTTCAGAGTACATATAAGTAACTGTATCCGCTACACAAAATGGCGACCGCTTATGATGTAGCGTTGTGTTTTTGAGACGAATTGTTAACAGTTCCTAAACCGCTTGCGAACAATTACTTATTCTGAACGCGGCCAATATCAATATTTAGATTAAATAAAAATTTTCAAGCGCCGACAGCGCCGCTGAGAAGGAAAGGGTGCATTATTGCTAATCTTACGAGTCAAGCAGCAATATGCGGTACCGACCGGTTGTTGGTCGGTGACCATCCGGGACAATACTTTCTCAGCGGCTCGGTGTGTTTCCAGCACCCTCCAAGGACTTCAAGACCTGTAGTGGTGAATTATTATTTTCTAGACATTATAAAGTTGGAAATGGACTAAAATTTTTCAAAAATATAAACCCCCGAATTATAATCGGGAAACCATGTTTTTATTTAAATATGTATGGAAACTTTTTTGTGTTTGAATTTATATCATTTTATTATATATATTTCTTTTATACGTAATTGGTAGATTAAAATGTTGCTTTTGTGGAAACATGTGCCTATGAACTTCCTAAAGCCTCTGTAACATTTTTTTCTCGATATATATGCATAAACTAAGTTAAAAGTGTAAATTGCAAATCTTATCGATTGTATGGAGATTTATTTGATACAGTGTATGTAATGCTTTAATGAATGATGTATGTATAACACAAAAGCATTATAATAATGGAGTAAATGTCAGTTCTCTTTTTAATGTACGGAATAAACTGTGGGTGTATAAAATTTATTATTATAGGCATTTTGCAGCTGATAATGTTGTAAAACTATGTCGTATTTACGTTGAAACACTTTATGGAAAAGAGCAAGTAGCATTTATTTCTGTATGTTATAAAAATTTACAAAATATGCACTGTAGCTTTTAATATGAATGAAGTGCAATTACTGTCGTCAAAAGGCTCCAAATAACAATCTCTGAAATAATGTTTACTCCGTGAGAGCGGAGTGTGGGTGTGACCAAGTCGACGGTTGTCAAAGAGTAGTGTCGCACGATTTGCTAGATATTCTAATGGTTTACATAGAAAGCCGCATTCTAAATGATATCGTTCTATATATAAAACTCTAGATAGGTAATATTTCAAACCAGGATATTCAACTTATTGTTAGCAATCCACTCGTCACCTAAAATTGACGGAAGACAAGACAATATTAACCCAACAAAGGTAACGCCACGATATCTTTCGCTCAATCGAACTTCTTTTGATCATCTGAGTTGACTGGCAACCTCTGCGTTTCCAATTTCCATCGCGTTTTATTTGAAAGGGAGCTACCTCAGCTTTTCTATTTGTTATATTGACCCACAAGCAATATGAGTCTCTAACCTCTGGCGCTGGGGTCTTCCCACGCATTATTTGTTCGGCGTATCTTAGATATGAATGCGATACGGTAACGATATAAAATATGAAGACAATGTAAAAAGATCTGAGAGTCAAGTAGGTAGATGGCGCAATGATTGAGTAGATGAAAAGGAAAGTCATTTCTGTTTTTTTTTGTTTGTTTAATGGGAAAAGAAATGTTCGAAAATACAGCATTTATATACACGTGATGATTTTATATCAGTATACGGGGTATCTCACTAAGAGTGGGGACCGGCGATATGTTGGAAATTTGGATCAAGATTGACATGCAATAACACGATCTCTCATTGGTAAAACTTTGAGAAGCTTTGCCGGAAATGTTAGAAATTTAACGAAAAGCGGACGACCAAAGGTAGCAACTAATGAAGTTATTGCTCAAGATATTGCCAAATATTGCTATGATAGCGTTACAGGAATTTCCACAAACTTCTATTCCATCCCTCGCACTGAACTGTGATATAAGCTGGCCATCAGTAACCAGAATATTGAAGCACGGAAAATATCATCCATATAAATTACAAGTTATAATGTAAGAATTATTGAATGGGGATTCTGACCGTAGAGTAAAATTTAGGGAAATAGTGAGAGAGATTTTTACATATAATTTGCTGTTTTCGGACGAGGCTACGCTTCGTTTGAATGGTACCATTAATCGCCATTATTGTCAATACTGGTCAATCAACAACATCCGCAAAAATTACACGTTATGGGTTGGTATTTTCAAGAACCGTATTGTTGGTCATTTTTTCATTCATGGTACGTTAACTGGATAGAGATGTTTAGATCTCTTACGTGATCAGGTTGTTTCTAATTTTGAGGACGATGGGAGAATTATCTGTAAATGTTTGGTTCTAACAAGATGGAGCATCTCCTCACTATCAAGGTTGAGTAGGAGTACGGTTGTACAACGTTAAGATCACGGAGATGACAACAACTATTGGGTTTCAACAGCCTGACGAGACACAAGGACAAATAAAAGATTCTATTTCCAGTCGCTAAGCTTTCGCCATTTAATTAAGGCTTCTTCAGAGTGACATCTACAATATCAAGGAAACAGTGGTGCTAATAACAACATCATCTAATATGTAACTAAATCTAAAAACTTACAGATTGAGTCTGGTAACTACATTGTTGGAAAAAGTTGTATCGTCATAGCGTACAATCAGCATGCCTTCCTCTTCTTTTTACATTTATAAGTATTGAAAGTAACTAAGTTACGATGTTAAAAGACACTTATCTAAGTATCAATATAAAGATCTTTCAAATTATTTTGTAATTCAAATGTTAGGCCAAAACTAACAATGTTCGGAGACACGAGACGCGTGCCTTCTTAAGATAATTTTTGATGAATATATTAAACAAAGTTACTTTGTTTACATGTCACAACGGACCCGAACAATTAAAGGTCGAAAATTTAAAATTCAACACTTAAATTGCACAGAACAAAACGTGTACATGTTAAAATGCTAGCCAAGGTTAGAAAACGCGGGAAGCGCGCCTTCCAAATGGGGGAAAGATTGGTAACACTGACGGTTGTAACTGTATGTAAATAGGAAGAATAAATCGCTTCCCGCGTTACCAGACTCAATCTGTAAGTTTTTAGATTTAGTTACATATTAGATGATGTTGTTATTAGCACCACTGTTTCCTTGATATTGTAAATGTCACTCTGAAGAAGTCTTAATTAAATGGCGAAAGCTTAGCGACTGGAAATAGAGTCTTTTATTTCTCCTTGTGTCTGGTCAGGCTGTTGAAACCCAATAGTTGTTGTCATCTCCGTGATCTCCTCACTATGTTCTTAACGTTAGAATTTTTTTTAAACGAAACATTCTCAAATAGGTGGATTGGTCGTAGAGGATTTATTGAATGACTCCCACGGTCTCTAGATTGAAATCTCCTATAGATTTTTATTTTTGGGACCATTAAAAAATTGTGTTTTATACTAGACCACCGCATAATCTAGATGAGTTACGGCAGAAAATAATTGAAGAAGTGCAATTAATTGGCAAATATCACGCAAGAATTTGTTTATAGACTTACATATTGCCAGGAAATGAATCGTGATCATTTCGGAAACTTTCTTAACTGAAATTGATTTTATCATTGTTTATATACATACTAGTTAGACAACCTTATGGACAAAATAGTTAACGGATTTTTGAACATTTTGGACAAAAGCGGTAGATGGCGGCACGCCGTTGATGTCCATCTCGATTTAAATATAAGCTTTATAGTTAGACTACTACGTACAAGATGACCCTCTTACGTGTCGGCAAAATATTATTTAATTGCAATAGTTACCCAAAGGTCAAGGTCCGTATTACGTCCCTATACATAAGATTACCTCGTAAGTTGTAGGTGAGGCCCGGGGAAAGGAGAGAGTGAATAGGCTATGACGCTGTTATGACGCGCAACGCGATCATTCTCGTGTTTGTTTACATTGAAAGTAGTAGAAAGTTAGTATTGTATTGGGGTATTCTGTTATAATAAAAAGAACTTGAAAGTATATTTCAAGACACGTTCTTGTTGACAAAACATTAATTGAAACATTTTCTAATTTAATTTTTTTTAAAAAATAAATATTTAAACTTAAAACAATCACTGAAAAGAGAGAAGTTAAATCTGAAGAACGCAAATTTGCCAAGAAAAAAAAAACTACGTAAATTTGTGTTTCTAAATTTTTAGTTTTCTTAGTTTAACTATGATTATATAATAATAACAATGTTTTTTTTTATTAGGAAGAATAAATATTTAGTTTGATAATATATAATCGTTATATTTTTACCATTTTACTTTACTTTTTTTTAGTTTCTAATTTAATGTTATGCTCTATATATGTGTGTAGTTCTAAGTTCTGTGTTATAAGTATTTATATAATATTTTTTATTTGATTTACTTATGTTTACTATTACATAATAATAGAAATCCGTTTTTTAGTACTAATCGCCATTTATTTTTACATATATGCACCACGTTACTTATTAAAAACTGCATACATGATGACGCGTTCGCGCTCATTCTCTTGACTGGCTGAAAAGTCACAAGGTAACCTTGTATATACGGATCTTGCCCAAAGGTTACCTCGTAACTCTTCAGCCACTCAAGAGAAAGAGTGCGAACGCGTTATCGTGTATGGTGCTTTTAAAAAGTAAAGTGGTGCATATATGTAAAAATAAATGGCGATTTGTACTCCCAAACTACATATTTATTCATTATAATAAAAAACGATTTTCTATTATTATATAATAGTAAACATAAGTAAATCAAGTAAAAAATGTTTTGTAAATATAAGAAAAACTATATACATAGAGCATACATTAAATTAGAATTAAGAAAAAGTCAAAAAGTAAAGTAAAATGGTACATACATGTAAAAAAAAATAACGATTTATAGTGGGCTACATTTTAAATTTCAATTTTCCGCCTTTACACCAGTTGAAGTTAGCGACAGTACCGCTATACATGGGAGAAGTGAAAATAGCAATAGGAGAGAGGAGGAGAAGAGGGTTCTCGTACAAACGTTCGAACGAAAAACCCGCGTTTTATTAAAATTTTAAATATAAAAAGGCTATCGAACTACAGATTATATATTATCAAACTAAATATTTATTCTTCTTAATAAAACAAACACTTTCTGATTATTATATAATCTTAAACATAAGTAAATTAAGTTAAAAAAACAACTTATTAATTTAAAAACTAAGAAAAAAATTGAGAAGTAGTTTTGTTTTTTTTTTTCTCGGCACATTTTCGTCCTTTTAGATTTAACTTTTCTCTTTTCAGTGATTTTTTTTGTTTTAAGTTTAAATTTTTATTCTTAAAAGAAAAAACCTCAATTTAGAAAATTGTTCAATTAATGTTTTGTCAACAAGAACGTGCCTTGCAATATACTTTCAATTTATTTATATTTATAACAGAATACCTCAGAATACTAACCTTCTAATGTAAACAAACACGAGAATTATCGCGAGGTACGTCATCATAGCGTCATCGTGCATCCACTCTCCCTTTTCCCTGGGCCGCACAATTCGCCAATGCGAGTGAATCACACATCACACCAATACGGGATTTCGTCGTTTCCGCAGATAGATAGAACACAGAAATCTGTCTCTCTCTCTGACGGAGATACCTGTTATATTTATCGCGTTTTCAAATCAATTTACATTCACCGATAGAGTGCACCACTTCCTTGAGCAATACTTTATTTTTCGTACAAAGCATTAACTAACTAGATATATTTAAACAATGATTTTATTCATACATTTTTTTGTGTTCTTTGTATATTGTGAACTAGCTATAATAGTAGTAATTAAGAATCCCTTGATGGTGTGGTATACAGTTCTAAAAAAAATCTAATTTAAAAAAAAATCATACAATCAGAAAAAAATCTATAAGAAAATGCCATAACAAACCTATTTCCTCACTTCATTGATATAAAATATCACCATTTTGTATCTTTATACCGATCTGTATATTCCACATTCTATACAGCGTTTTCATAACGAAATATCTTACAACTCACACCACCCAACCGCCCCACTCCATTCTCCCAACTTCTTCAATGACGGCCGTAACATCGCCCCGGCTATATCTCACTTCGGGAATGGGCGGATACCAATTTGTATTCCTTTTTATAACACGCGTTTCTGGGCGGCTGCTCGCGCGAATGGCGACCCGCAAGGGTGCCGTTTATGGCCCGTAAAAAGGAAAGTAATTTTTTCGGTCATTTGGTTATTGAGTCGTCCGCATTTCTGACTTTCTGTCTTCGGGCTACCAGGCGGTCGGTGGTGGCGACGGAGACCGCTTTTAAGAACCGCCATCAACGCAGAGGGCTACTGTGTGTTTTATGTGGAAATTATAGCATCGCTACTAGATGGACTATCCATAAGTCTCGGTTGGATAGCCTCGGAGGTCTGCGCGTAATGTTGTAAGGTTAGTTGTATGTAGTAAAAAATTATCGTCGTAGTACGCGATAACGGAAGAGATATGATGATGGAATTAAAGATTTATGTCGTATATAAGGCCTTCCAAACAATACTTAGCTAGGGTATGGGAAATAGGTACACCCAAAAGAAAAAGTTAAAGTAAAGCAGGATCTCGCAACGGGAAAAACCACGAACAAGCAATCTCACAGGCGCGGAAAGGAAAGCTATTATACAACTAAAACGTGACAAAGACATTGCCAAATGCAATACCACCACCATCTTGTCACCGCCGATTATGGAAGGAAGACTGTTCCGAGATTTGCTTGATTCATTCGCCTATAGAAAAATTCTTACTAAGAACAAAACGTTTGATAAAATCTGAGGCTTGTTCATCTCGTCTGTACGGGTTGTTAAAAATACATTAGCGTAACACCTATATCTGGCTAACCTCTTACAACCATCCATAGGGCCCACAGCATCCAGCATAAAAGATTCACACGACACGTCAAGAAAATCTCATAGTTCAAACTTCTTCACTCTGACATACTAGTGAGCTTTGATGTAGTTGCCTTATATACTATGGTTCCGGTTCAAGAGGTGCTGCAGCTCATTAGCAATAAGTTTGCCCCGGAGGTCGCTCGGCTTTTCGATCACGTTCTGAGCACAACATATTTTCAGTGGAACCAGGAACACTATGACCAGCTAGATGGAGTGGCAATGGGTAGCCCGTTGGCTCCTGTTGTCTCAAATTACTACATGGTAGTTTCTGTGATAACCTACTCAGGCGCAGTAAGAAAGAAGTTACGACCATTACTGGGTTGGTAACTGGACACTGTCCCCTGAAAAAGCATCTGTACAACACAGGCCGAATAAGCGAACCGTGGTGTAGAAGATGCGAACTACAGGAGGAAACGAGTTTACATGTAGTCTGCACTTGTGAGGAACTTAAGGTATTTAGGCAGAAGTACTTCGGGAGAGATATATTGGAGCCCTCGAAGGTCCTCAAGTTTCCACTGGGAAAGGTACTGGGCTTTATAGAGAACACCAAGCTGCTCGAGTGGAAATAAGAGAATCAATAGGGATGGTACAATGAGCACCAAGCTCAAGTGCCCACCCTAACTTGAATGAATGAATGAATACTACATGAAGCAATTTGAAACTAGGGCACTGGATACATCAAGATACAAACCTACCTTCTGGTTGCGTTATGTGGACGATACATTTATTATTTGGCGCACGGAGAGAATACTGGAATTTTTCCAACATTCGAACAGTATCCACTCACGTATATAGTTCACGATGGAGAGGGAAACGGATGGTGCCAAGAACTCCAACCATCCACCAGGACAGAAGAGGGGAGTCATGAAAACCCTAACTCCCATATTCATAGTCCAGGCAAAATCTTAAGGAAAAGTATGACTTACGTAAGGAGACCTTACACCTCAAACAACTTTCTATTTCATAGTCACAATATCGACGCACTTCGGCTATTCTCGGACAAGTATGCATCCTCTAGAACTGATGAATAGAATTCTATTAAATGACATTGCTATGAAATCAGCTGCGTACCAAGTTGACTAGCTTCACATGTTACTTTTGTATTTATAAATCTTCGATATTTACAGTATTTATTTTAAACTTGTTGTTGACAGTTTACGATTGATTGTGACGTTTATGATTAGATAGTGGTTTGGGTTCAATTTTATTTGATTAGTATGGTTGAAATTGTGTAGTATAGACATTAATATATATTAATTGAAACTCCTTATTATTTGCACAATAAGAGCAAAGAATCTTTTTTTTTTCTATTTCAAAACATTTTTCCAGTTTGACCGCCAAGATTTGCTAATGTAAACATTTTGTCGTTCTTCATACAAACTGTCTTGTTTTTTAGCAAGCGCAGTTAAAAGTTTTTGAATGATGCGGATAAACCTCGAATCTGCTGTATCAACTATTGTATGTTAGGCTAATACAATATAAATACGTATATTCGGTAACACAATGTTGTAGGACTTCCACAAAAATTTACTTACCTACCTTGAAACTGTATATCAGTGACAAAAAAAGCACAAGAAGTTAATAGTGCAAAAAAATAGTGGATATGGGTAACCATCAGGATTTTCTATGCTCGGTAATCGTCCGTTAATAAGGGGCAATAAAATGTATGGAATATTTTGTTTAGAAAAACAATACCGCTCTTTCTAAAGTCTGAATACTAAAGTATTTCAAGGATTTTGTGCGTCCTTAATATACTGTTTCGGTTTTCGGTTGTCTATTACTATCATATTTTATATGTATATAATCCAAAAAATCCTCTATTTCTGCCATTGCATCCCATTAATTAATTAATAAATGATTTTTTTTTTTGCGGCCGAAAATCCTTTATGGACCAACGGCGCTGGCTCTATGGACGCGACAGTGTGGGACTTCCGACGTGGCATACCCACTAAAAAACCCCCCGTCGAACTTTCGAGATCTTTTCCCCCCCGGAACCACTCATCGTATTACTTCAGGGGGGGGTTGAAAAAAAGTTGTTCGAGCCTGTTCCTCCTTCATTCATTTCGTGTCCGCTTTAGTCTCTGGTCGGCCTCTTTTCTCTCCATAATGCACCTTATCCAGCTGTCCACTGCACTCCAGGCTACCTCGCTCCTTAACATGCTAGCTATTATGTTATGTGGCGACACAGGTCCTACGATCTTTTCAGCGATTTGCTTCTCCGATATCCACCTCGGGCACTCGAAAAAGGTGTGCTTCACTGTGTCAGTCCCGTCGCAACATCGGAATGCCGCTATCCGATGTTGGACTTAACTTGAACCTATGTAGGTATGCTTGGAAGCAGCCATGCCCCGTTAAAAATTGTGCCATATGGTATCCAACCTGCCAATGGTTCCTCACACCCAGGTAAGATTTTGTTATCAAATTCTTATCCACGCAGCCGTCCCCGTTTATCCCTGTTCCATGCTCTCTGCCAGTTGTCCAGCATGTTGGCCATAGAAGTCGCTGCACCAAGAGATCTATGGCTGGGATTCTCGCCACTACCAGCAGTGCCTCTGATGACAAATTAATAAATGATTAATGACATCCAAAATGACAATATGTGCTATAAATTTTATTATCAAGCTATTTTTTCCTTGGATTCTAAGGTACCTATGGAACCACCTTAAGATTTTCATTATCAAATATTGGATGCTGTTTATGAAGATCCGACGTCTAGCACAAGACAAATAGCTTAGGAACTGAATATTCCTCGCAAAACAACAGATGTATCAGTATATCTCAGATCTTTTTGCGGTCCATTCATAGCAAGAAAGTGCAACTTATAATGTGAACGATAATGTCGCAGAAGAATGTTTGTAATAGTATTTTAAGAAGGATTCAAGAAGAGCCGAACTTTTTGTTGCATATTCTGAAATAGATAGAAAAGAATTTTGAAAATTCCCATGCTTGCGCTATACAGGCTGTTCATAATATCCATGTACATAAGGACAGCGAGGTTAAATTATTTGGGTTTATTTTGTGCCTTAAATTTCATATAAACATAGGTCTGCAAACGCTTCGTTACCAATCTGCGGGTGTTGCAAATTTCAGATTTTTTCAACTTTTTACTGTATAAGCTCCTACAGTTTTTGAAGATATTTTGCCCAAATTGGAAGGTAGATTATACCTATAAGGCTGCATTACTTAGCCATATGTCAAATGATGAAGTAAATCTACAGGGTAATAATTTTTTCGGGGGTCATGCCCTTTCCTACCCTGAACTTTTTGCGATGCGCCACTGCTAGATTCTAAATACGCAATAAATTTTCTGTCTTGTTTAGAAATTTTTAATATCTTGTATTTTTCTTATCTCTGACCGTTTATCGAGAAAAAAAAAAATAGGAAAACAATTTCTGTAATTCGCCAGAGAAAATTAATTTTTTAAAATGGTCTAGCAGGCTCTGGCTTTATTCAGAATAATCGCTTTGAGTTTATATAATTTAAGAGTTAAGGTACTTACTACCTGTTAAAAAATAGGATGACACGGCTTTCGTAGCATTGTTTTATTACAAATACAAAGTAACATAACTAATAACAATAAAACCCTAATTAATAACAATGACAAGGAAACTATGCTACAACAATTGTTGAAAGTGTCCTCCTCCAACCCCTATTACAGGCGTCCGCTCTTCTTCTCATTGATGCTCGCACTCTCTCAATACTCCTGGAGTATTCTTATCGTTCAATTCATCGATTATTCGATTTCATAAGTCATCAACAGTATTCACAGGTGTTGTATACACTAGAGATTTGAGATGTCCCCAGGAAAAAATCTATTACTATTTAAGTCAGGGGACCTAGGGGGCCAAGGCTGAGGTCCATTTCGTCCTATCCACCTATTTCTCATATATTCATATAAATAATCCCGAGCCAAAATAGAAAAATGTGATGGGCGCCATCGTGCATATACCACATTTGATTCTAAGTAAAAGGGCAAGTCTTCAAGTAATAAAGGCAATTCATTCTGCAAAAAACAGGCCTGTATGATGACCAGTAAGTCGACCAGGCAAAAAACAAGGACCAATCAAATTATCTCCAATTATACCACCCCATAGAAGAGAACTGTTCTTGAAAATGCGTTTGTACAAATTCACTGTGGATTTTCATCTGCCCACGTGTGGTTTTTGTGGAAATTCGTAATTGAAGTCCTTGAAAAATTCGCTTCATCGGGTAAAAGGATTTTACAATTAAAAATGCGGTCTGCTGCTAGCTTATTAAGGTACCATTGGCAGAAATCAATCCTTAAAGGGAAGTCTCGGGGAAGAAGAGCCTGCGCTCTTTGAATGTGGTAAGGGGTATAGCAGGGAAACACGTAGAATACGCCAAACAATTGATGATTAATATTTAAATGTTCACTGATTTTTCTGGTGCTGGTGCGAGGATGTCTGGCTATTTCAACAGCCTCTTCGATCTGTGGTGTTCTAACTGTACGTGGTTTACCTGCATCATTAGTTTTCTTTTTAAAAGTTCCAGTTTCTCCAAGACGCCTATGAATATTTGAAATATTTCGATGATCGGGTGTCATTCTATTGGAGATAAGCGCTCCATGTACAGACGCCTGGCTTCTCTTGCATTCCATTCGCAAGGCCGTAGATTTAATGCATGTCAGCCATTTCAGAATTAGTGAAATTTGGCATATTTACAAAATATAAACGAGTATTTAAAAACCTTTTACACCTTACAGTTTGCAAATTTAAACTTTACTTATACAGACACAAGTTACGATTTCTAATGTCAAGTTGTCAAATTAACAAACTCAAGTGATTTATCTGAATAAAGCCAGAGCCTGCTAGAACCATTTTAAAAAAAATTAATTTTCTCTGGCGAATTACAGAAATTGTTTTCTAATTTTTTTTCTCGATAACGGTCAGAGATAAGAAAAAAATACAAGAGATTAAAAGTTTCTAAACAAGACAGAAAATTTAGTGCGTATTTTAGAATCTAGCAGTCGCGCATTCGCAAAAAAGTTCACGGTGGGAAAAGAGGGCATGACCCCGAAAAAATTATATATTACCCTGTAGATTTACATCATCATTTGGCATGGCTAATGATGCAGGCCTTATAGCGTAATCTACCTTCCAAATTTGAGCAAAATATCTCAAAAACTGTAGGAGCTATACAGTAAAAAGTGAAAAATCTTGAAATTTCAACACCCTGCAGATTGGGTAACGAAGCGTTTGCAGACCTATGTTTATATGAAATTTTAGGCACAAAATAAACCAAATAATTACCCCCTTCCTTATGTTACATGATATTTTAGGAACACCTGTTATTATACTTGGCACAACTATTCTTACTATACTATAAAATGATATTGCTGCAACTAAAAATCTACCTTTACAAGACGTAAGCTACACTCTTCCACTTACCTCATACTCTTCTCCGCTTTGGAAAAGGGGGAAAAACAACTTCAAAACGACGTTCTCTTCTTCTAATGCTAGAATCATCAGCGTAGACTGTTGTTTCCGCTCTAGATAACGGCGGAACTCGACCCCGCCGCCACTACCCGTCGTCACACAAGCGACCTCCGTAATAAGCGGTCGCTGCAATTTGAAATTTTAATTCTTCCACTCGGGCGTCGGGTTCAAAGGCGGAAGCGTTTCCGAGCGTAAACGTCTACAGGATTCAAGATCGTCGAGAGCAAAAAAAAAAAAGCAATTTTCGTTCGACGAGTTTAATTCCTGATCAAAGTCGGTCAACGATTTAACGAGTGGCGCGTGTTTCCTCTTTCCTGGTGCTGCGGCCATGTGTGCGTTCCAATCTGGTGGAAGATTGCCTGTGTGTGTATTTGCTTGATGGAAATGTTGTGTTTGGAAATGTGTGTGTGAATGCTTTGGGCTTTATGGCGATTAATTAATGTTTACACTGGTATAATCAGCAATTCCTTTCAAGCATCTATCGACGAAGAGTCTAATGGTAAAAAGCGTTTGTCAATATTTTCAAGCGTTTTTGATACAATAAATAAAGCCTCAAACGACCCTTAAAGTCCTTCAAAAATGCCGTGTAATAATATCTCCTCGGTGTGTATCGTTGTGGCAACATTGGAATAATAACACTGGTCAACAAAATGTTTATTTTGTCCCATGAGATAGAGTGGGTGAACTTGGTAATACTTTTGCACTTATTTCATATCTGTTTTTAGAATTTTTCTATCAGGCGGGGTTTCAGAGTGACAAAGCAATGAAATATTGTGAAAGTATATATTATAATATGTCTTCAAAACAAACAAAATGAACAAATGTATTTTTTTTCTAAAAGTTAACACATTTGGCTATTCGTTGTAATTGATTTGCAATTCTTGTATTCTTTACCTTTTGACTATCGTTTTAATAATTCAATTAATGTAGGTGTAGTATTGTCTATATATTTTTGATTTCGACTGTACATTTGGATATGTAGTTTTGTGTACTTGTGTTTTTATTTTCATTGCGCGTTTTTACCCGTACACTTTGCAGTTAAATATTTTGCCACATTGCAACGTTATTACTTAGACTAGAACGTACATTTCATTCAATACTTACGTTTGGTATATTTCTCAAATTTAAAATATTCACTAGAATGTTTAAAATTATACTGTATTGTTGTACAATTTCATTTACATTTAATATTTAGTTTACATCTACTTTAGGTATGTTATTTTATCTTCTTTTTTAATCAATTGCATCGTTTAATATGTAAATTGTTTTAGCTTGATAAAGATTAGGTGCAATAATCGAAACGTCGCTATTCAGTAGACTGGAGTTTTATTAGCAATTCATTATCGTATGCCGACGACAATTTCTTTTCGAAGAAGATTGTTTCAGGATACGACAACACTTTAATTGGATTATAATATGTGTATAGTATAAATCACGAAAAAATGACGTACAAAGTGATATATTTACTTGGGAAATGTGCTGATACACATTGCTTGATCAGTTTCCAGCTCTAGCCGACAATTGAAATAACATCAAGACATGTTTTCTCACAGTACATATCTAAAACTAAAACATAAACCTAGGCGTTCTGCTTTAGTGTATCGCGTTCTCTTCACGCGCCGCATATTGAATCTACGCACGCTTTATCCTCACAGGGCTATAGTTCGTTGTCGTCCGTCGGGTGTGACACGAATATAG
Organism: Protaetia brevitarsis; assembly: GCA_004143645.1. Classification (NCBI taxonomy): domain Eukaryota; kingdom Metazoa; phylum Arthropoda; class Insecta; order Coleoptera; family Scarabaeidae; genus Protaetia; species Protaetia brevitarsis. The sequence goes on along the minus strand of RXPK01002627.1, from coordinate 62,028 downwards.
TTCGTCCTCCTTCGTTCTCCTATATTAAAATTGATGTGCCCATGATCTGAGCAGCTGTTCTCATTAGGCACATGGTAATCTGGTTACTATTGTTATAGCATCTATTACGTCTTTCTTTCTTGTGTTCATGAAGATAATTTCACTGTCTGCATTTAATATGTGTAAAGCAAGTTATTTGCCGTAATAAATTGTAGTAAAGGCTCGTCTGTTGGGTTGTAGAATCATTTGCAATTATAGCCAGATATTCATTACTATAACATTCGCACACATTCAACTTTTAGAATTTCTTTACATAGAATTCTATAGAAAATAGTTCATTCTAATATAGGTAATAAAGGTAGTTAATTGTTTTTCTTTTGGGAAATAAACTTTACTATTATTAACGACAGATGCTTTATTTTGGGTTTTCACAAACACACCGTAAACGAGATAAAAGAAGAATTAAAGTGAGATAAGTTTAAATTCACGTTCAATTAAAAACCTCAGGTGCTGCAAATGTGTGCGCGGGAGCAGCAGATGATGCTGGAAGATGTTGGAATTAATTAAGAAAAAAAAAAAAAAATGAGAAGTACTTTTTTTTCCTATATGGTCGGTAAAACCTTGGATGTAGGGCAGATTGATGTGGAGTAGGTTTCGCTTCGGAAATGTTGGATTTAAGATGGAGGTGTTCGTTTATGGTACGTGTCTAGCATAGTATTCTTGATTAAAATATTGGTAATATGTGTTAGCTGTCTGTATACGGAATTTGGTTCGGATGTAGTAGTGGCTCTTAAGGCGAAATTATGACACGATCCTTTTGGGATAGTGGTATGAAAAAGCATTTAGGTAACGATCGGAATGTGTAGGTTTGGGGCAAATGGAATAAGCACCCACACTAAGTTCCTAATGGAGCGCAATCTCCACATTTCTCTTTTTCTGTCGTCGAACTATCGCACGTTGTCGTCCCTAGGGTGTGACACGACCTTAGTTCGCGATATCCGACGTAAAACCGCGCCTAGAGCTAATTAATTTTGAAGTAAGGTTAATTCTTTTTATTGTACTCGATTTAATGCCGTTCCGTTAAATAAGTCATAAATCAATAAGTTTTCATTTGCATTCATTGTCACCCTTCCCCTCCTATTCGTGGGAATCTCGGAGTAACAATAAACCAACCCGGAGGAATCAGGAGAGGGCATACGAAACCTCTTCTACTAGGACTCTGGAAAGTGATGCAACTGTTTTGGGGGCGTATACCACACATAGGTCAGTAATAGTAATGAAGATTTTGTTGCAGGGGTACAACATCATAGACCGTAACAACAGAGCGAGTGGAGAAGGATGAAATATACATGGTATTCTCCACTAACGAGGCCTGGTTCGGAGTCCTTAGCATGTACCAGTACCGAGCGTTTTTCAGCTCGGGAGGATTAACTTTAAGATCCTGAAAGATCACGATGGGTGATCTTGGCGAATCTTCAACGCAGTCAAGCAGCTTCGCTAACACTTCGACCTCGCGCTGATACAGGAACCATGGGTTTATAGGGGCAAGGTAAGGGGTTTGGGGGACATCGGAAGTGAACTGGTTCACAGTAGAACCTCCAAAGTACCCAGAACCTGTATATTAATCAAGAAAAACGTAAAAATTCTGCCTGTAACCAACTTCTGTTTCAGAGACTTGATCGCTGTCAAAATAAGGCCAGGAGCAAAAGATATGTCGAGGGATTTAATTATCGAATCGGTATATCTTCCTTTTAATGACCCTTGCCTACCACCAACCAGGGAAGTGGAATAGCTGGTGGTGAGCTGCGGAGGCAGTGGATCGTAGCTTATCATCGGCTGTGATGTTAATGTACATCACGTGTCCTGGGAAAGTACCACCAACAACAATCCAAGTGGCGAGCCTTTACTACAATTTCATTCATCATTGCAAGACTGCAATAAAGCAGACCTGCAACCTGCGAGGTTTAGGGAACAGTACTAGACTAGTAAAGAAAGTGGTGAATCTGGAAAAAGTAAAATGGGTAATTAACAGATTTAAACCATATAAATTTATCCAAGTATGGTAGAAAAGGACTCGGAACTTTTGTTGCAAAAGTTTAGTCTATTACTCAGGGGAAGTCTCGCACTGGGATACATACCAATGGCCTGGAGGCTGATCAGAGTTACTATAGAGTTACCATATCGTCCACTACATTAAGACCAATATGCGTATCAAGCAGGAAAATCTACAGACAGCTTTGTACCACCTTGCACAGATGCCTGAGAATGCTCTGCAAACCAAGAAAGTGCTTTTGTGCTCATTCCTCGGCGTAGAGGGAGCATTCGACAATCCATTCGCAGCGTCAATCTCCAAAGCATCGAGGAAGAAAGAGATCGATGAAACAAGCTGCAGGTGCATAGACTGCATGCTTAAGGGAGATCGGTTTATAGAACCATCATAGGAGTGACATTAGTGGCTCGGGTCGAAAGAGGATATCCGCAGGGTGGAGTTTTCTTCCCTCCTCTGTGGAACCTGGTCGTGGGTGAGCTACTATTGAAACTGGACAATGAAGGACATAAAACTTTGGGGTGTGCAGATGATCTTGTCATTCTGACGAAGGGTAAATTCAACAGCGTAGTGTGGGACAAAAAGCAGAGGAGTCTACAAGTTGTACAAGTATGAACGGAGGAAGAAGGTTTAAATATCAGTCCCTCCAAAACGACTACAATAGTATTCACGAGAAGGTTCCTCCTTCTGAAGATGGTGTTGGACTGAAATTCCGAAATGAAGAAATAATGCTGTCAGAGGAAATATCTTAATGAAATATCTTACTGTCATCGTAGAATCCAAACTAACTTGGAATCGTGAGCTTCAGAGGGTTAAAACCAGGATGTTCGCTAGAAGGGCTCATGGAAAGTACTGGACATACATCACGGTGCTCAGACCCATGATCACTGATGCATCCCTGGTATGGTGGACAAAGGAGCAGTAGAATATTACTATAACTGAACTTGGCAAGATACAGGGGCTTGTGTGTTTAGGAATAACAAGAGCTCCTACCCCTCCCCCCTATAATAATAATAATAATAATAATAATAACATGTCTTTATTAAATTTCGGAAATATAATACCAAAAAGTAAAAATAAACCAAAATACAATACTAAGAAAATGAAAATGAAAAAATAAAAACTAGCTAATGGGGCGAAGTTCAGTCACCAAAACCTGGTGACTGCTCTCCCACTTAACCCCTACATATGTACTACTACCAAAATAAAAAAAGCAAGGAATATCACACAAAGATATGTGTATGCATACATAAAAAAAAATACAATTGTGGTTAATCCGACAGCTAAAGTACAAATAGAGCATAAGTGTTAAATAAGTCAACAAGTAAGTCAACAAGTAAGTAATTATTGATTTTCAAACAAGAAACCGATATAACGTTCTTCCGAAACTGGACCGATCAAGCGTCTTGAACTGTTCAGGTAGCTCGTTGTAATAATGTGCAACATTATAGGAAAACGATCGTTTAAAAAGCTCCATGCGATGAAAAGGTGGTGTAAGTAGGCCTTTATGTCGTAGGTTTAGAGTGTGCACGTCCGTTCTGAATGTTAATCTTTCAAATAAATAATGCGGCGATTGAGTTATAATGATATTGTGGTAAAAACGTAAGCAATGCAATTTCTGTCTATTAATCATATTAAGCCACTGCAACTCTTTCAGCTTATGACTTATATGGTCATACTTTCTAATACCAAATATCAGCCGTAGACAGGAATTTTGAAGTTTTTGCAAACGATACTTGTCAGCTGAGTCTAACGCTAAACCATATACTACGTCACAGTAATTAACATGGCTGAGAATCAATGAATTCGCTAGAAGCACCTTTATACCCCGATGGAGCACATGTCTTAACTGGTAAATATTCTTTAGTGTGGCATAGGCTTTCTGGAGGCAGTGTGTAACTTGTTTTTTAAAACGTAAGTCATTGTCTATCCAAAGCCCAAGGTTTTTTACTTCGTCTACAATGGCCAGCCTGATACCATTTATTTCTATAGCTATATCTTTTAGTAGAACGGGTCGGTGTTGATTTTTGCAAAATAACATTACATATGACTTTAACGGATTAATCTGCAAGCAGTGTTTGCGAGAGAACTCAGCTATATTCATTAGGTCTTGGTTAATTAGTTCACATGCCTCAGTAACCCCCAACGTACCAAATGACTTATACACCTGCGTATCATCTGCATAAAAATGAAACTTACAATTTAAAATTTGTGAGTCTAGTTCTGAAGTGTACATGGTATACAACAACGGCCCCAAAATGGAACCCTGAGGTACACCAGCATCCACTGAAATAAAACTAGAAATTTTGTCCCGCAAACGCACTGCCTGGGATCTGTTGCTAAGATAGTTACGCATCAATTCAATCGCATCATCACTAAAGCCCATGAAATGAAATATCGATAACAACATCCTGTGATTAATGGTGTCAAACGCTTTAGAGAAATCAAGCAACACTAAAGCAGTAGCCTGCCCAGCATCAAGACCACGATAAATGTCATCCGTTACATTAGCCAGTGCCGTCTCACAACTATACCCCGACCGAAAGCCCGATTGCATGGGAGGGTAAATGTCGTTTAGTTGCAAGTGTTGTCTTATTTGCACATCCAGAATTTTTTCTAATATTTTCGACAGCACTGGAAGAATACTAATTGGTCTAAGATCTCCAAGCGTTTGGGGATTTGGCACTTTGGGAAGAGGCAAGACATGAGCTTTTTTCCACGAGGCAGGATATACAGAATTTATAATACAGAAGTTCATAATATGTGTCAATACGGGTAAAAGAAATGGAATGCACAAACCCACAATTTCAATATTCAGTTGATCATGACCAACAGAGCGCGTTTTAATGGTATTAAATGATTTAAATATTAGTGCCTCATCAACAGGTTGAAATGATAATTTTGCGATGATATTGTTTTTTGTATGTGTACTATAATAATTGATTAAGTCAACATCTGGTAATAAAGAATTTTGTGAAGCGTTGAAAAAATGTTGATTAATAATATTAATATCGGACAAGTGTTCAGGTATGGATGATGGACGTGGTTTATTTTTCCCCAGATTAAGGCTTCGCAAATCTTCCATTCTATCCATTTGGTGATAATGGGCGAGGCAAGAATTGCGAATCTCAGATTGCAAGAACAGTGCAGTGGCAGATATGCAGGATTGTGAAACAATAGTGTCCATCTTATGACAGACAACCTTGTGGGAAAAGCTTGATCTTGAAGGAGAGAATAATTACCGAAATCGAGTAGAGAGTAATAATTATGAAAATAAGCGGGTCTAATTGCTACAGACAGTCAGGCGATGCTGAGGGCATTAGTGAACCCTAAAATATAAAAATATAATCAAGACTGGTTTGGGAATGTATTCGAGAACTGAATAACTTTACAGACCGCAGTAAAGTCACTTTTTTGTAGGTGCCCGGACATTGGCAATTCTAAGGAAATAAAAAAGCCGATGAGTTAGTAAGAAAGAGATCATCTGCTTCATATATAGCCCCAGAATCTGTCTAGGAGTATCTAAAAACACAGCACGAGAGTAGGTAACAAGTTGGGTCGAAGAGGAACATAAAGAACACTGGAATAATATAACCAGGTAAACTCATGCTAAGACTTTTATTAAGAGACCATCATAAAAGAAGGCCGAAGAACTACTACAGCATTTTCACATCATGATAGGTCTTCTAACTCGACATTGTACACTGGAAGGACACCTACATAATCTGCAGACTGCGTAATGAGACCACAGAGAATGCTTGCAAATTCTGTGTGAGTGCGAGGCTCTCGACGCAAGAAGACAGCCAATTTTGGACAATGCAAAAATAAACTCAGAGAACTACTTTGATCAATCAGCCAGAAACATTTACAAATTAGTGGAGAGTACTAGGATCTTGGAATGGCTAGTATAAGTAATGGGTGACTACATACAAAACGCTAAGAGACTGCAACGTTTTCGGAGACTCCATGTCAGAAGACACCTACAACAATAACAATTGTCATTTTATATCAAAAGTTAAAGAATTTAAAAACAATTTTAAAGCTTTTAGTAAAATTAAACTTGCCAGTTTACTGCAGGCTCGACAAAATATCTTGTCGCTATCCTTACCAGTTCAGGATATGGCTTAATCCATAAAGAAATTTTGTTCGCTATAGTCATTGTATGTACGCACAGTATTTAAAAACGTAACACAATTACATGCTGTTTCGCTCAAAGATATTCAATGAATGAATAGTTTATTTGGGAATTCATAATAATAAAACGTATTTGCCACATCGTTTCTGCTAGGCGAAATGAAACACGTGCAGTTCTTGGAAAAAAAAGTATTAGAGAAACCAATGTAAAAGTATTATCGTTCTGAGAATTGTCGGTTGTCGATCTACATGAGGAATTACTAGGCATTTTTACTAATAGAAAGGATAAGAAAAAGCTTAAATATGTAATATATGCAACTTTTGTAAAAATATGCATAGAAATGCCTAAATATGCAATATATGCAATCACTAATTAGCGTTAATTAACTTCAATTAGTGTAATACGTCTACATATAGACTATAATTAAAGATATGCAAAAAATAAAATATATGCACTTTGCATATAATCCGGTCTATAATAATAACAATGTTGAGATTTGTTTATTGTGTACAAAACACCAAATTGAATGACTTCATTAGCATTAAACCATCATAAATTCTAGAAGGCGGGCAACATGCGCCAGGTCATTAAAAATGTTGCGGCGATTAGTTAAATACGAATGGAACCTATCATTAACTTCATCCCTAAAGCCGTACCTTTCAATTTTGCTAAGCATATTTAAATCAAGAAACTCTCAAAATTATAAAAATCTCGTTTATTTTAGAGACATATGTTATGCGTATACTTAAAGCGGCTGTTTACCATTCAGTTCTCTATATCTAATCATTTAATGCAAATTAAGTTTTCGAAGCAAATTGTTTACAAACAATACGTTACAGTGCATAGTGATGTAAATCCAGCTTTATGTTTCTCAATGTAATCCAAGACAGTATTGTTTACGATGTTCGACGACTCTTTGGTTGTCTAGTACATCAGAAAACTGCTCCAGGAAGTAACTTTTTTTTAATGTTTATTAGCTGCTATGAACTGCTAGTGATGGTAAGCTGCTAAAAAATAGCAGATGGCAACCCATCGCTAGTTGTAGTCATCGGCGAAAAATAGAAGTATGGCATAGGTAACTATGTACCAAGATTACATTGATTTTTGACTATTTAAGATGCTCAAATATTGGAGAAAAAGTTTCTTTAAGGCGTGCATTTCTATAAAACGTAAGAACTGTCACAAAAGGAACATAATCAAAAAATATCAATAAATATTCTTATACAAGTATTCGTAAATATGTAATTTTATAATCAACTTAGTACAAATGTCTTTTCACAATTAAACTTCCTTGAACACTACAATTCACTCATAAAAATTGCCATATTGAACCAACTTGGTTCTTTATCTTATTTTCTGAGTGATTAGCTTGAAGTAGTACAACAATGCCTTGTAATCCCATTTCAAATTGCAAGAGAATAATTATTGCACCACCATTACAGAACACCCGGAAATAAAAGCACAACTAAAACTTGTCCACCCATTTTGAGACTGGTAAATAGCCAAATTTTAAATAGCTGCCTCCAGAACTGTTAGACACTACTTCTGTTGGTGTTGTCGTTTCATTGGTATTGTTCCTTAATATCCACATGAAGCTGCCGTTTATGCAGTCGCTGTCTACTATAGCTAAAGTCACTGGAAGAGCAAAAAAAAACATGGTTGCCTATATTGTTAAATGTTGATTGGAACTAACGTTGTTACCTAAATATAAGACCGCATCTAGGACATTGAAGATCATGGTGATAATCAGTGCTAACAGTTCGATCATGTTTCTGATAAGGGGAAATATTTGGTCAGTCCAGTGCTAAATGGTTCAAAATTATTTTCTCCATTGGTTTACTACTAATGGATTTTTATGAAATGACATTACCGAATAAAGAAATAGTGTCATTAATGACATAATACGCCCTATGTTATATCATTTACGTTAAAATAACATAAAACGTTAAAAATACATAACGTATGACATGCAGGCATTGCAGGCGTCGTCATAACAGTTCCAATGAATTTGCGTTTGTTGTTACTGAGATCGAGAGTGGTTGATCTAAACACTACTTTCTGCGATGCGCAAATCAATATTTTCATCCAATCATTGTAATGAAACTAGCAATACAGCGTTTCCTCAAATTATGCTGTCAAAATTGACATATGTTCTATGTAGCTGTGCGTTTCGTGTTTGAATTTTGCTTATTTAGTCATTCCGTATTATTGTTTGTTAATTTTCATGTACAGTCTTTTTCAAAACTACGCCTTCATTTCGCATTGAGAGCGTAACGTGTTTTTTTCTTTGCAAAATTCCATTTACACTGGACCAAGATAAATTTATTTTGGGAGGCATACTTTCGAAAGTACTTGTGGTACAATATGAAGGAAAATGACATGTAATATTGCAATAAACAACGTCATCCTTCAGATATCACACGAAAAGAAATTAACATTGCTAAAGGGCTTAAAAACAAAAACTGCTTTTACTTAAAATCTGACAAAGGTAATACTGTAGTTATTTTAGATAAAAGAGATTATTTTGATCGTGTCAGTACCCTTTTAACGCAAGGTGTTTACGTAAAGCTAACTAAAAATCCGTTATCAAAATGATCCAGCAGAACGCGCAGAAGAGAGCTTATTAGAATGTAAGAACTAACTGTATCAAATCTAGTGTTACCTAGGATGTATTGTTTACCTAAGATACATAAACCAGAGAAGAGCATGAGACCCATTGTCTCCAATATCAATAGTCCAACTTACTTAATGTCCAAATGGCTATTTGATGTGAGCTCACTGTTTCCCAGCGTCCCCGTTGATATCACTTTGACTTATTTAGAAGATTTCTTGAAAGGGAATCAATTGGGCAGTAATGAAGTTGATAGTTTCATTTCTTTGGCGAAGCTCTGCATGAAACAAAATTTCTTTCAAATCAACGGTACCTTTTACCAACAAACTGAAGGAGCAGCAATGGGTAACAGCTTATCTCCCTTCATAGCTAACCTCTTTATGGGAAAATTTGAAACCGATCTTCAGAATACTTTGGCATATTTTCCACGGGTTTGGGTTAGATACGTCGATGACATTTTTTGTGTTTTTGATACTAGTAAGTGCTCAATTAGAGATTTTCTTGAACAGCTAAATTCAAAATTTCCTTCCATTAAGTTTACCCATGAAGAGGAAACAAACAATAGGATTGCTTTTCTCGATATGTTAGTAATAAGAAATAAAAATAAATTAGAAATAGACATATATAGAAAGCCCACTACTAATAACAGATTTATTTCAGAAGATTCAAACCATTCATGGAAAAACAAACTAGCAGCTATTAACTTTTTGGTACATCGCTTACTTAATTTCCCTCTATCTACAGAACGATATAATAAAGAACTTAAAGAAATTATTAAAATCGCTGCATTTAATGGGTTCTCAGAAGACGTTATATATAACACCATTAGAAAACATAAAAACAAAATAAGAATTAAACATGCGAGTACTTTTGAAATTAGTGACAAGAAGAATAAGAAATATGTTAAATTACCATTTTATCCAAGTTACACGAAAGGTCTACAAAAATTTTCTTTAAATTCAATCTTGACATAGTTACTACTTCAAATAATAGTCTTAAAAATATTTTTGGTGACCCTAAAGATCAAGTAGATAATTTGGACAAATCAGGGATTTATAAAATATTTTGTAAAGATTGTGATCATGTATATATTGGGCAAACTAAAAGATCAATTAAAACGCGTTACAAGGAGCATTTGGCTCATCTGAAATTTAGAAGGTTTGACAAATCTAGTGTAGCCCTACATATGCTTGAAGAAAACCATAAAGTTGACAATATAAAGTTAGTTAAAAACGTAAACAACTATGTGCAATTAAATTGTTATGAGGGTATGGAAATATATAAAAACAAACATATTTTAATGAATTCAGATTTAGGACCATTAAATTCTTGTCTTTACGGTTTATGAAGTAGTAAATTAGGCGGAGTTAGGATTAGTGACTAGTTAAGCATGACGGCAGTCAGACATGACCGTGATCATTGTACCATGACCTTTTTTAGGTATAAATTAGGGTAGTTTTAGTGTAGTTATTTAGTTCAGTGTTTCTGTTGATGATGATAGCTTTGCTATCGAAACGTACGTTCAGTTTAGTGCAGTTGTAGTGAGGGGTTTAGGAGAAGTTTACAGCATGCAGTTGAAGAGATATGCAAACCTATTACAATTAATTTGTCGGCAAAAATAACGAATTGTTGCCGAATATAAAACTACTTCATAGATCTAAATCCTTACCGAGTCCCAAGCGTTTACTTGACATCTTTCTTCAACGCTACATAAAATAACTTTCGCCAAATAGCCCAAGTTTTATCAGTCAATAAAAAAAGTTTTAAACTACTCGGCCGATCGCGTCGAAACGGGCCAACGTTTATGCCGACAGGAGTATCACGTCCCCAAATCTTTTTCTCCGTGACGAGGAAGAAGAAACATGCCTCATACCGTATACATACCATATATCTATATATTCCCGGTTAAACTTCGAGAACTTTTCTCGCAACTATACTCTCCCCGTCAAGATAAACAAGTTTTAAAATGGGATTCCGAACAGGCTTTTATCGTCTATATCTGAATGGGGAAATCTGAGCGGGATGATATGGTTTATTTGAAGGGCCCTTTAGCAATTTTAAATGAGAGAAACGTGCAAACGAAATGGTTAAAGAACTACCGTTACGTTCTGGGATAGAATCAAACTTTACGTTTTAAAGTGTTAGATACTTTTTTCGCAATAGGGAATTCAAATAATTGTAGCAAATCAAATCGCTGGCCCTATCAGAAATTTCTATAATTCTGAAACAAATCAACAATTTCTGTAATACTGTCTTAGTTTGGTCCATGTAAAGGAGTGCATCTGATCGAATCATTTCAGAACCAAGGAACTACTTGAACTTCATTGTAAAACTGAAGAATCTGTAAGAAATATTAAAAAGGGACACTATATGAACTGTTTTACATAATCATGTTTTACAAACTTGTGTTGGAAATACATGAAGCATTTACTTGTTTTAGAAAAGAAGAACTTGCATTAAAAATTATTTTCAATATTATTGCATTTATATATATACAAATATTGTAAGAAAGTATATTTTTTGCCAATTTCAGCTAGTGTTGAAATATTTGTTTTTGAATTTGATACATTTAATACTTTCATATTTCTACTACCTAGAACTCTGCTACATAAAGACAGTTTGTAAACAGACCAAGTGTTTGCCATATTTCAAGAAAATAGAACAACGACATTGGATTACACAGGCGATAGCTAAAATATATTTTTGGAGAAAAAAATGCTTTAAGTATTTTATAAATAATCTTAAACTGTTTTTAGGTACTTTTTTAATAGATAGACGAAAACTTTATGGTAATAAAATATTTAAGAATACTAAGCAACAATAGTAATTAATAAGTCAATAATAGTATAGTCAATAAATCTGTGAAAAAAAATCACATTATGATGATATAATACGTCCATAGATCTCAGTGCTTAGAAGTGTCAAAGTGTATTCCACCACCCGCATTTCACCCAGTAATAAACAAACAATAGGCATCTCTGGAGCTTGGATCAAGGACGTTTCCTATCCCATCATTCATATTAGAAACTGTTCTGGGCCTACTATCTTCGAACGATGTTGTGGGAAGGATGGTAGGTAGGTAGATCAGATTGACTACATTCCTCTACTGCAAGTATGGGCAACCTTTGACATGTTGTGGGCCAAACTTTAGTGTGCAAATACGTTCGCGGGCCGCATTTAAAAGTAGTGCATTTTAAAGTAGTGTTCATAATTTTTAGCGATAGATATCAGTCATGAAATAATACGACAATTTTATATTATAATGCAGTTTATTAAAATAAGAAAATGAAATGAAAAAAATAGGTACAACATTATAATTAAATCGTGAAATTTGGAATTATTACAAACTACCAAAGTTAAATAGCGACGACGAAATCAATGAGACCCTTGAGCTTGAATTTGGGAAACTAATCCATCGATGTTTGGATGAATTCCACTGATACAAAGACGTAAAGAATTTTCCAAATTATCGTCAGTCACCCTTGTACGATGTTTTGATTTATTAACTTTCATCATTGAAAAGAACTGTTCGTATTTATAAGTACTGCCAAACGCACAAATCAATCTTCTTGCGAATTTTCTAAACTCCGGAAAATGGTCTTCTTCGAGGTATTTTTTGTAGAAATCGCACAACTCCACGTCTTCAAATTTAGATTTTAGGAGTGAGTTTTCTTGAAGCTCGATCAACTCCATTTGCAAGTGTATTGGAGCATTTTGTACATTAATTTTTGTCGGAGTAGCTAATAAATTGAAACTGTCTTCCATGTCTTTAAAATCGCTAAATCTGTTCGAAAATTGCTCCGATAGTAACTCGAGTTCTTCAGGATATTGAGCATAAGCAGTATTTTCATACGCAGAGAGCCTGGTGAAATGGTGACTGTTACCAGACAGCAACTGGGTCTCCCACAAGCGGATTTTGTTTAAAAACGCTTTCAAATGGCTGTACAAATCATTTACTAACTGTCCTTGTTTTTGAAGTTTCAAATTTAAATCATTCAAATGGCCTGTAAGGTCGATCAGAAATGCTAAGTCACATATCCGTTTTGGGTCACTCAATTCAGATCGTGGTTTATCTTTTATTTGCATAAAATCTTCTATCTCATTTCTAAGCTGGTAAAACCGTTTCAGCATTTTTCCTTTGCTTAACCATCTGACTTCACAATAATATGTTACGTCGCTGATATTTCATCCAAAAACGCCCTGAACTGACGATGGTTAAGCCCTCGGGATCGAATAAAATTGATAGTTTTTACTATCACATTCATAACATTTTGGAGTCGAATGGACTTAGAACACAAGTTCTGTTGGTGGATAATGCAATGAAGGACTATCAAATCATCTTTTTGCACATTTAATTCAGTTGCTTTTTCATACAAAATTCCGATGAAACCTTTACGTAAGCCAACCATAGAAGGTGCACCATCTGTGCATACACCAACTAATTTTGACCATGGCAAACCAAGACTTGTGAATACCTTTTCAACTTCATTAAAAATGTCCTCTCCTGTAGTGGTTCCTTTTAGCGGCTGTAAAGCAAGCAATTCCTCAGTAGCAGTGAACTCTTTATGAACACCTCGAATAAATATAGCCAGATGAGCTGTGTCAGACAAATCGGTGCTCTCATCTAGTGCTATGGAAAATGATTCAAAACCAGCCATACGGTTAGTCAAAGTTGTTTTTATATCATTAGCCATCATGTCTATACGTCGGGCAACAGTTCGTCTTGACAAACTAATTTTTTCAAATTCATTTTTCTTTTCAGGACACAAAACACTGCAAACTTCTAACATATACTCCTTGATAAATTCTCTTTCGGTAAATGGTTTTAATGACTTTGTCAATTTTGAACTAACTGTAAAACTAGCTTTCACAACATTATGAAGTTGTGGTCTTTGTTTATGAAACATTTGCTGCTGTTTTTCCAAATTTGCGGTAAGCTTCTGGAATTTGGCTTTTCTTATTTGTCCTGTCAGTGAGTGCAGCCTATGATGCTTAGTTGAGTAATGCCTCTTTATATTGAATTCTTTCATTACTGAAAGGGATTCATTACACAGCAAACAAATAGGCTTAACATTGTGCAAGATAAAAAGGAATTCTTCAGTCCGTTTTTCTTGAAACTGGCGACCCTCTGCATCTAATTTTCGTTTCTTTCCACCAGACATCATTTTCGTTTACTTTTCGTTTGATAAACTTAATAACAAAATATAATTAGTAAGCACTCAAGATGCACACAAAGTCACAAAGCAAATTGACGGCATTAGCAGTTCGCTAGGATATCACTTGTCGAAGTTATCACCTCGGTAGCTCAAATAGAACTGAACTAAAGCTCAGGCCATCCACCCGCTTATATAGGCAAAATGAAGGAATGATCTAGAATCGTCTAGTGTAGAACATTTGAGAAGCTATAATCTTCTGCTGCGCCGCCAGTGAGGCGGCAAACATCAAAGGCTTTGATGTTTGCTGCCTCACTGTTTGATGATCGCCGCCACTACCCTTGCTCGTTCACTTGATTCCGCAGGAGCAAGCGACAAACCCCATATCACTCGATCTTCCTCATTTGGAGTGAGTATGAGTAAGTAGTGTAATATATCCGGGCCGGATCAAATCTTACAGCGGGCCGGTTGTTGCCCACATATGCTCTATTGGCATATACCAAATCAATCGCTATAAATCTGTGTGGCTAATAAACTGCTAGAATTGGTGACTTTGGACAAATGCCATCGAACATGATGTGTCCTGGACCAATGATCGATGCATACTTTACTACCTCCTTTCAAAAAAGAATAAAAAAAGAAAGACAGGAATGAAAATACAATGAAGAAATACTGACGTAGGCGTAGAAATATTTTAACTCAGTCTTCACAGTCAGAAAATCCTTTTTATACATAACACGACGGCAAAGTTATTTCCCACTGCGGAGTCAATTCTCTCTTTTCTAAAATTAAGAAAAAGGTAAGCTTAGGGGCGCACACACCGTCATTAAAATCGGATTTCGCTCCAACTTTATTAGCGCGGCGAAGTTAATAATAAATACTGCGAAATTAATCTTCGTTTTGAAGTTTTAAGCGCCGGCCCTGTTACTCGGGCGGCGCCAATTACGCTACAGCTTCCTCCCCTCCCCCAAGAATTAATTATTATAATTAGGAAGCTCGGGCGGCGAACACAGCAGCGGACGCAGAACTAGAGAAGCCGCGTTAATGGCGACATAAAAACTTAGCGGATGATAAATTTAACAACTCCCGACTGCGTGGGAGGTCGGGCGCGTAGTAGGACGAGCACTTTAGGGAGGTGTGCGATGTGAGGAAATGTCGCCCGTGCGAACTGGCGATAAGAGCCGGCGCGCGGATGGTATGTGAAATGATGGGAATAGTTTGGGGAAGGTAAGCAACTGTACAGGTATTGTACGTAACGTATGTTCAGACGTGGGATTGTGTGGAAATTATCTGAATATTTGCCGTAGAAAAGTTGCGAATACCAAAACTAGCTGTTACGTTGAAGAAAATATTAAAAGTACTCTTTAAATGAATAATATAAACAGTGTGATTCATTAACAATGGATCTATTTTGGTAACGGTGTGTAGAGGGAAACAGTATAACTTTCCTCAAACGTCGTTGGATGCTACGGAAAAGATTTAATGATGAAATCTTTGGGAATCTTATGCCATTATAATAATAATAATAATAATTTATTTGCTATAAATCCACATAAAGGCAGACATCAGCAATTGTCAAAATCAGTTGTATCCAATTTCAATATAGATAAAAACACACTAGCGACGAATAAGATGGAGATACAAAAAATAAAACATTAACCATGTATATAATCGTTAAAACTATAAAATGTATGTGCATCAAATATTTGAAGGTTAAATCGAGAGCCTTTTTATTTCCATGAACTCTCTTTTCTATTTCATGCGGTAATGCATTGTAACCAGTCAGACTCTTAAAATAAGCACCTTCTTCATATAATTTAAGTCTGTGCTTTGGAATAACCAGATCTTCGCTATGTCTGGTTCTCATACCACTAGAGACATCTCGGTTTCGTATACAGGGTGTTTCGAAACATCGTTTAAAGATTTGAAGGGTATGTAGTACGATCGAAAAAAAAGGTTAAAAGTAATAATAAACATATGTCCACAAATTAACTGTTTACGAGATAACAGCGATTTTATCGCAATTGCAGAATAAGTTTGCTTTAGCGGATTTTATTAAGATATTATTGCATTTTAACATAAAATAGATTATAACTAAAGAAGATGTTCAAAATGACGTCCTGCCATTTCGACACAGGATCTACATCTGCTTTCAAAGGAAGCGCGCACTCTTTCAAAAAACAAGGGTTCTTCTCGTATTATCTGGCAACAGTGTTCTATTCGTTGGCGCAACTTTGGAAGATCGTTTGCCGGTGTTGCGTACACTAAACTTTTCAAATAACCCCCGATACTAAAGTCCAACGGGTTTAGATCGGGAGACCTTGGAGGCCAAGCAATGGGACCTGCTCGCCCTATCCATCTCCCAGGAAATTCATTGTTAAGATATTCCCTAACAGCACGCGTAAAGTGCTGTGGAGCCCCATCTTGCATAAACCAGAGGTTCAGTCTTAGATTTATAGGTAAATCTTCCAAAAGTTCAGGTAAAGTATTTTCCAAGAACTCGAGATATGCAGGACCTGTTAAGCGTTGTAGCAAAACAATCGGTCGTAACAACCGTTCCCCTATCATGCCTAATCAAATGTTTAGAGAGAAACGTTGCTGGTGTCTAGCTTCAACGGTAGCATGAGGATTCTCGTCACACCAAACGTGATTGTTGTGGAAATTAAATATTCCATTTTTAGTAAAACCAGCTTCATCAGGGAAAAGGATGTTATCAGCGAAATCTGGCCGATCAGCAGCTGTTCGCAAAAACCACTCACAGAAAGCCCTTCTCGCTTGATAATCCGGAGCAGTAAGGGCTTGTACCCGTTGAATATGGTAGGAGTATAGGAGTTGCTCATGAAGAGTTCTCCAAACAAGATTGCTGCTTACACCCACTTGAGTCGAAATTCTTCTAACACTAGTTTCGTTTCATCAATAATATTCAAAATTCGATCTTCTATCTGTGGAGTACATGCTATTGATGTAGAAGACCGCTTCTCAAACGAACCAGTTTCTCTTAGTCGTTGAAACACCGTCTGAAACATCACATGCGAAGGCAGTTGGCGATCAGGAAACGTTTCAGCATAGAAGCGACGTGCTTGTAAAGAATTCCCATTAGCACGACCGTACATGAACGCCATATCGCTCATTTCAGCTTTAGAATACGCAACCATTGTAATTGCTACAAATTGCACAAAACGTCAAATTAAACTGTCATAAAACAATAGCTGATAAGCACCTGTTTACTGGGATATGTTATATCCATGTACTACTAGGAACACTCGCTGTTATCTCGTAAACGGTTGATTTGTGAACATATGTTTATTATGACTTTTAACCTTATTTTCGATCGTACTACATGCCCTTAAAATCTTTAAACGATGTTTCAAAACACCCTGTATAGAGGTTTCTATTATTTAAATAAAAAGAAATTGTGTAAAGACAGGGGAAGAGGTAAAATATTAGGGGATACCCGAAGTATGCATCTTATAATCCTATTTTGAATCACAAAGATCTTCCGGAAACCTGTCGAAGACCCTCAAAATATTATGCTATATGCCAGACTCGACTGAATATGGCTGAAGTAGAACGTTTTTAGGACATCAATATCAACACTATCTCGGAGCTCATAAATAGCATAGTAGCATCGATACAGTTCTCTTGATAGATGATCCGTCTGAGAATCCCACTTAGAGCCAATATCCAAAACTGTACCCAGAAACCTTACATGATCTGACTTCTGAATTTGGCTCATCTGTACACAGGTCAGCTCGCCGCTTATGTTAAAAGGTAAAACATTAGATTTTTGCGATGTTTAATTTTAAATTATTGAGCTCACTCCAATCGGTCATCACCTTCAATACCGCATCCACCGAACGCGAAACTTCTTCAAGGCTATTTTCTTGAACTATGAGAATAGTGTCGTCCGCATATTGGTACAAGCTATTTATTTTTACGAAAACTTTTCAGGTCGTTCATATAAATAACGAACAATAAAGGGCCTAAAATTGAACCTTGCGGTACTCCTTGTAAAACTGAAGAACTAGAGGAAAAAAATACATGATTTAATATCACACTGACATGCCGATATACACACGCAATGTCTTCTACCAGAGAGATACGATTGTATCAGATTTTATCCGCGCACTCCGTATTTCTCTAACTTGTCGTAAAGTACCTGATAGTCAATAGTATCGAAGGCCCTGCTAAAATTCAAATAAATATCGCAAACCTTTTTTTTCTATCAGTTGATGACAAAATATCATGCAAGCAATTAAAACAGGCCTCACAGGATCCCCCAGGCAAAAATCCGAACTATGAATCACTAAATAAATTACATCTACCAAAAAACCATACAAGCGTTTGTAGATCACTTTTTCAAATATTTTAGAAAAGGACGATAAAATCGAGACCGGTCTAGAATTATTAATATTATCTTTAGCGCCTTTTTTATACACGGGAACAATCTTTGCGTGTTTCAAAGCATCCGGGAAAACGCCCTCCAACATCATCAAATTTACAATGTCTTCTAAAGGTTTTGCTATGAAAAGTATAGTTTTCTTCATGATTTTTGTTGGGACATTGTCTACACCGAATGATGATTTTGAGGTAATATCCTCAATTATTTCAATAATTTCGGCAATAGATGTTGGAGGTAAGTACATGCTATTTGGATTTTTATGTATGTGATCATTCTTCAAGAGCCAAGTTTTCCAGCTCAACCAAGTCTTAAGGAGCAGAATTTTGATGTTTAATACGTAGTTTAAGCTATTACAAAACGTGTTCTATTACATTTAAGTTAGACTTACGCGTTGGCTACTCTAAACGTTGATTCGAGGGAAATCAGTAGACGGCCAGGAGATTCTCGAAGAACATCTTACACCTTTTACACCTTACATAGGCGACATTTTTTTGCTTATGAACGATAAAGCTGGCCAAGCTGGACCATTACGTTGTGAGAGAATGGATACACAAGCTCCTAGAATACTATTTGACTAAACGTAGTCAGTTTATTGCCTGGCAAAATCACAGGTGGAACATATTACCTACAAAGAAAGGTTTACATATTACAACGGATATAAAGCACCTGGAGGCAATTATTAATGGACATAGAATGCTACTCAGTTGACAAGTATTTCTGTGTTTTAAACATTAATCTATTGACATAACGTCAGGTATTCGGTGCTACAAATTTCTGTGTTTATGTCGGAGTATGCAGTGCCTTTAATTTATTTATTTTTTTTCGACGAAAACAAGTTAAACATTATATTGGGAAACCTATTGCACAATAATGAGTTCATTATTCCGTCATTCATCAAACCATAAATTTATTCTAATTTTACTGTTACTATTTCACAACAAAACTTATCACTATTACAAACACAATAATATAAAGCATTGCCTGTCAAACGACTTCAGGGGTATCTACTAGTGTGAGGGGACGTAGGTTCGAATCTCACTCTGGTCAATTAGTCAAAATGATTAGGAGGCTCAATGGGGTGCCTAATAAGCAACTGATTGCGTAGGTGTTATCTACCCCGAAAAAAAATAATGTAACCATAACCGAGGATACATCAAAAATAAAACTGTAGTGGAACCAATATAGACCAATATATAGGTCAGAACCGTTATAATAATATCTGATTTGCCAGTTTTTCTATCCTCATAAAGCCTTGTTCTGGCCTGTAAACAAATTGTTGCAAATTTATTGCACCTAACAAGTTTTGCAATTTGTTTGCAAGTCAGAACAAGGCTTAACTGTTTCAGTCAGAACCGATATATAACAGTTTAAAACAGTTATTTTTATAACCTTTCCAATCCCTTGTTTAAACTGATGAACTTCAGAAATATATTTATCGACTTTTTGTAAAGTATTCAAATCATTTTCGGATTCTTGTTGCGACATAAATGGTGTGTAAAGATGTTTAAAATATATATTAAACAGCGTCCGTAAAGACAAATAATAAACGTCACAATGACGGTTGAGTAATATTCAAGAGGAAACTTGTTCATATTCAATCTAGTGGCCTTTTTGATATTAACTAGTGGTGGGCATAATTGAATGGTTTCAATGATCGCACGATCCATAATCGAATGATTGTAATAATCTAATGTTCATTCATCGTTCAATATTGCTATCTATCATGGTAAGACCTTTTTTTCCGTTTGTTGAATTAATTAATTGATCCTATCTTTATTTAATGATTTACTTATTGTTCAATATAATCGAATGGTTATTAATATAGTCGAACGTGTATTTATAATCGAGTGATTCCTTTTTGGTCATTATATATAGGACCGTTATCTCGGCCCCACGTTGGACGCCATATTGTATAAAGCCGGCTTCGTTTCCAGTATTTATTACCTGATAGTGTTGTACCTTCCCAATTATCACTCCACTTATACAGTATTTTATAAATGTAACTATGACGACACCCGTAGGACGACTTCAGTCTGTAAACGAAACGAGGGGTGGAAGTGTGCGTCGTATCACACGCAGGGAGCGACTAGGAACAATAACCGGAGGATTACGTCGTGTTGCACCCGTGTGGTGACTGCAATCTGCAGACACGAACAGAAAAAATATGTCGTGTCACACCCGTAGGGCGACTATTGTCTATAATAGAACTGAGGATGGAAGACTGTGTTGTGTGTGTGTGGGAGGGGGTAAAGCGACTATAAACTACAAGCGAAGGATTTTGCCGTGTCACACCTGCGTGGCGATTACGATCTGCAGACAAAAACGGTATAAAGAACTATACCGTGTCACACGATCAGAGTTAGAGGAGTTCCGTCGTCTACGGAATTTGCCTCTTGACTGACTGAAGATCAAATTAAAACTAAGACACGCGATGACAAACACACAAACAAATGCGGTTTCAACGCTGTCGACATTATCGAAAAATTAATTCAAATAAACTGAAATTTTTAGTAACTCATTTTAAGATATTTTTTTTATGAAATATGCAGTTACGGAAATCTTTACAATGAGTTATGAACTTAACTAAAATAATACATTCTCTGAAATAAAATAAGTATTTGCTTTCCTTATCAGGCTGATGACCGCTAAATGAAGATAAAAATAATATGGAATATACCGTCCCATTACAATTAAATTACGCCCACCACTATTGCCAATTTTTTTGATTATCCTATCTACAGCCCCACTTTCAGGAAAACTTATTTCTCAAAAGCGCACATAGCACCGAACCGACACCACAGTATATCAACATTACTCAAGCAGACGTACCTCTGATCTCATTCCAGCTTAAATGAACCGCTAAACACCTTCCAGCCGCACGGAGGATACGCGAAGCGGCGCAAAAACAGGAACGGCACAGATGATGCTAGGCAGGAGACGATGAGCGGTAGCGACCCCTACCCGGTAATAAGGTGAAATGATGACAGTCATCGATCACTTGATTTAATTTCGAAGACGTACACCTGCGCTTCCGCTATTACTTCCGGCACGTGTACAGTTCACCACCGGAAGAACCGCTTCGGAATTCCATTAGTCGGGGATCGAAGAGGCGAATCGGTTTTTGGGGAATATGAAAGCGACCTTCCATCCATTTCGAGTAACATTTTCCCTCCGCCATTATCCTTAATTAATATAAGGAGCGCGTTGTAGGGAAAGATAAAACGTACGTGGTTATCGGTAACCTGGCAAGAAATAGGGAACAACGACGCGTTTGGATCCATTAAATTTACTTTCAATATACCACCTATAGCTTGCTGAACTAAATTATATTTAAATATTTGATTCGGATTGGATCAGTGTTAGTTTTGGGGTTGATTCTTTTTCAACGACAGCGGCGATTTATTAAAAACTGATGGAATTATGAAAAAGGAGGACTTCTATTAGCTAGAAACAATTTCGAGTTTATGAACGACAATGATTCAAAGCAAACGTTATCATCGCGCAGAAACTACTAAAACAGGTACATAAATGGAGAAAAATGTCATAAAATGTGTTACGTGAGAAAATCCATTGCTTAATTTAGTAATTTATTTAATTCAAATTTTAAGTGTATTTGAATTAATTTTTCGATAATTTCGACAACGTTGAAACTGCATTTATTTCTGTGTTTGCCATCGCGTGTCTTAGTTTTAATTTTATCTTGTTCCAATGCGTTGCGTATTCAATTTACGCGCGCTTGAATCCCATTTGCGCCGCGAGTCTGTTTGTCAAGAGAGAGATTCTGTAGACGCCGAAACTCCTATACCTCTGATCGTAGTCAGCTTACGGGTGTGACACGGTCTAGTTCTTTATCCTGTTCTTGTCTGCAGATCGTAATCGCCCCGCGGGTGTGATACGGCAAAATCCTCCGCTTGTAATTTATAGTCGCTCCCCGTGTGCAACAGAATGGAGTCTTCCACCCTCAGTTCGATTATAGACAATAGTCGCCCTATAAGTGTGACACGACATTTTTTTCTGTTAGTGTCTGCAGACTGTAGTCATCACACCGGTGTGACACGATGTAATCCTCCGGTTATTGTTCGTAGTCGCTCCCTGCGTGTGATACGACACACTCTTCCACCCCTCGTTCGTTTGTAGACTGTAGTCGCCCTACGGGTGTCGTCATAGCTTTTTCTCGTTTCTGTCTGCTTGTAGACCGTAGTCGTCCCACTTGTGTGACACGGCGTAATTCTGAGATTGCAATTCGTGATCCTCCGCGGGTGTGGCACGACGTAGCCTTCTACTCCCCGTTCGATTATAAATTGTAGTCGTCCAACGGGTGTGACACATGTGTTTTTTCTGTTCCTGCCTTCCATTACCTATTAAGTTGATTGAGATTAAGAAAATTTAATTTTAAATTAATAAAATTATAATAGCAAAAGTTACAGGCACCTGTTAAATATGCAACGATAGTTCTCAGTCGACTCACAAGATGGCACTTGATGTATTAAAAATGAAATAACAATCACATTGAAAAATTCAACTAGGTAAAAGTTGTATACCGTGTAGTAAAAAGAAAGAATGAATGTTAAATTAATTTTGAACCGTTACACGTAGTCGCTACGCGAGTGACACGACGTAATTCTCCGGTTGCAGTTTGTAGTCACTCCTCGGGTGTGACACAACAAAGCCTTCTACTTCCCATTCGGTTATGATGGAACGGAGGGTGGAAGGCTGCATAGGAGGCCACAGTCTATGATTATAAACACAGCGTAATCTTCCGTCTTGTGTTCGTTTGTGGGCGGGATACAATGCAACCCTCCGCTTCCAGTTGAATTGGTCACCGTAGTTGTCCCAGGGCCGTGGCACAGCGTCATTTTTGTTTCTTTGATTTTAATCATTGTACGACGGTCAACGCTACGCGACCTAGACATCTTCGATTAATAGCTGCTATCACTAGCGTCACTACCGAAGACTTAGAAACCACGGATTATTGTTACAAGGGCAATCAGATAAGTTCACGAGCGAAGGGTAATACGTGTAATTTAAGGAGTAAGTTGTTCATAAGTAATCGCAAGATTACCTCAATAAGGTAAGTAAATAACGGCGTTGCAAAAAGCCATGATATTAGTCCACGATCTGGACAGACACTAAAAAGGTGTACCGATCTGAGAGTACTGCATATTCCCAAAGCTAATCCTTATAATTGTGGAAGAGAAGGCAAGATTAAAATTATATGGTGCCTTTCGCAAATAGTAAATCAATCGGCGTCCATATCTGTAGTAACTGAGACCTAATGAGAAAACAATGACGTGGGCCAGACACCTGCCTACTTTTAGGGACAATTCAAAAACAGTGCGGGGTATAAATGCAGAATTACTTTGCCACTGTCCGCGCACACAATTCTTACAGGCTGAGCCTATGTCATTGAGATGTATGCTAGAAAGCTTTAAATATCAGACACAAATAGATAAAAAGTCCAGTGTTAGTAATTATACATTCAAAAGTATTAAATATAATTTGCTCAACTATCTATATTTGTACAGCTTGTGTACGTTTGTTATTCGTGATCTACGAATAACATTCAATTTTGACAATGTCTGTTTCATAATGATCTTATTTTCAAAATGGCTTCACTTTTGATATGAAATAACTTTAAATAAGAAATAGAAAACCTATAAGGAAAGTCTTACTGATTCTTACTCAACAAAATTAACTTGATTATTACCGAATAAACTAGTTGCTATGATTTTTATTATTACCAAATACGTTTGGTAATGATCAGATTCTCGGATTCAGGAAAGACAATCTTCAACCAAATACACATTAATCGAATTGGAATTTGGTTCTATAAGCACAGGTGTGGCAGTTCCAGATCCGGATCTCAATCCAGTTGAAAAATTACGGGATGGGTTAAAAAAAAAAGTAAGGAAACTTGGAAATTAGAACTGTGAATAGATAAATGAAGTAGGATACCAATAGAGACACTGCAAAAATTAACGAAAGGAATATCTAGAGTTGTTAAGTATAAGGCATAATAAATGCAAATGGCGTTTTTTTTTTGGTGAAAGAAACGTCTACTTGATTTCGCGGGCTTCTTACAGCAAATGTAAAATAATGGTGCACTATGTAATAATTAAGTAGCTAATATACATTTCCAGAAAAATAAATATTGATTTTCTTGCAAAAATTCTTTTATATCTTTACGTCTACTTTTAGGCGAATGATCTATTGTCCATATACACTGTAAAAAAAGTTGCATTAAAATTACATGTAAAATCGTTGGTAACAAAGTTGCCTACAATTTTACAGGTAAATTTGCTTCATAAGGTAAAATTTCTACCATCTAGTAAATTTCACATGATGCAAGATTGTACTGTAAAATTCGTATTTAATATTTATATGAACTCTATATTTACTGAACACTGAAGTAATTTTCATTGTATTGTATTTTTATAAAGAGAGTAAGCAACTTACCCAATTCTTTTATAGCACCTAATAGGTCATACTGAATCGCTCAACAAGGGATAAAGAATTAACACGCTTACACGAAACCTACGATTGTTTGTGACGTACATGATAGCATTGAGCCAATAATAAGTTCGACAAACGAATAGAATTACCTACGCGCACAGATAAATAATCCAATAACCAATCACATTGCGGCGTATGAATTTCGTATTTTCCATGATATCTATAGTTTTACCCGAAAATTCAAGTAAAAACAAATAGATATAAAAGATCCTCATATTTTTACAGCAAAATTAATAGTTCACTAGTAAAATTACTTTTAAAGTGCACTAAATACCCCAAGAAAATGTCAATTTTACACTTTTAAGTAAATTTTGAGAGTAAATACAAAATTGTACATGTTTTTCCTGTATTTTCTGTTTGAATTTTTGTTACATCTTAAACTTACATGAAAAAGCTATAAATTTTACCGAAATTTCTTTTTCCATGTTAAATATCCTAAAAAAACCATGTAAAACAAAATTTACATGATTTATTGTGGTAAATTCATAACGTATTACATGTAATATTCCTGATTTACCATGGCAAAATTACTGTATTTTTTTTACAGTGTATCCATGACTAGTAGTACTACATCTCTGGTAGTTTTCAGTTATCGTTGACAAAACCACTTTGAAAATAACAACTTGATTAAATTTCACAGACTACAATAACATTTATCTCAGAAACAAAGCCTTTCTTATAAAGTGAGGTTTTGTAACATTACATAACTCGTCTTAACTGCCAACCAAAAAAGTATTTTTAATCACGACCATACAAGCAAACATCTTGTTACATCACAACCCCACGCTGTATTTTTATCGTAGACGGCACCATCATCTGGGCTCGCTCCGTTTTCCTATTTCGTCAACGGAATAGTTCCGAACAATCCCGGAGACGGTCTGGCAAGTAATTCGGCGACAATCTCCCTCTAACAATTCATCTCGAAGGCGCCTTATCCTGCAAATGCGACTACCAGTCCCTCTCCAGCACCCCGACTCGCTTTATACCCAATATAGGGTTGCATCTGCCGAGAGCTACTGGCTTGGAGATTCGAGTGCCCGACAAATTGCTTTGATCCTGTTCTAACTTAAATAGAATTCTCGATAACACAAGCACACGTACTATGTATGCATGTGGGACTAAGACGTAATCATGAGGCTTCGTAGATAGATGCTGTGTTGTTTTGTAATGTTCGTGATTTTGGAAAGGCATTCCAGTATCTCTGTTAGACGTATGTACCTGGAAACTAGATTTTATTATTACATCTTATTATTCATGAGAGAAAATGAGGTAGGTATATTACTGGAAATATCTTGTGCTGCCATCTATGTTTACTAGTTAATATTATTCACTGAAAGATATTTATTTCAAACAATATCAAACAAAAAAAGACAATGATGAAATATGTCAACAGAATACAAACAAAAATAATGAAATACTTAAATTAAACTAAATATTATTATTAAGAAAATCGGCAACTGAATAACAGCTCAAATTCAAAAGATAGCATTTAACTTGCTTTTGAAATCCTTTAAGGTTATCAACTGCTTTTATATTCCAAGGCAGTCTATTATAAAGCTTGCATCCCATTCCTTTGAAAAACTGTAGTTCTATGTCTTGGTGGTAACAAATAATTAAAAATTCTGGTATTGTAATTATGCGACACACTGTCGGTGAACTCCTCACGATGCTTGTGAACAAAACACAAAACTTCATAGATATAAACATCGTAAAAAGTTAAGATTTTGTGTTCCTTAAAAGCACTTCTACAAGAGGCGCGTGAGTCAAGGCTTAATAAAGTTCTAATGGCTCGTTTTTGAATTAGAAATATTCTCGCGGCGGAAGTGCATCCCCCAATAAATGATGCCATATGTCATCCGAGAATAGAAGTTGGCATAGTAAAAACTTTTCAAAATCTCATAACTGCAGCATCTTCTGAGATTATAGAGAGCATAGCAGGTGCGCGCCAGTTCACCACACAGTGTGTCAACATGGCTAATCCAATTAACCTTTTCATCAATGTGCCCTCCCAAAACCCTCGCAGAGTTAAGTGTAAAGGAGTGTACTTATTATCAAGAGTTAGACCGTTGATTCTATATCTGCATCTATTAAATAAAATAAGGTTAGTTTTATCAGAATTAATTATTAATTTGTTAAGGTTCATCCAAGTTTTAATAAGTAAAAAAACTCTAGCTACCTCTACAAATGGCTCAGCCAGGGTATTGGAGGTTACAAATATGCTGATACCATCAGCACACAACGTGATAACATCACTGACATTCAGTGAACATATATCATTTATATAAATTAAAAAAAGGGTAGGTCCCAGTACAGATCCCTGAGGCACCCCAGTTGAAATCCTACACACATTATTACAAACAACTTTTTGATGTCGATCAGTTAAATATGGTATATAGATTAACCATTTTAAATTAGTAGGGTATTAATTGTAATGTATTGATAAGTTTAAATTAATATTAAAGGTTAGCAAAACATATAATAGTTTAGCTTGTATGTTAATGTAGGTTAAGGTTAATTACCAAAGTAGGACAATGCGAATTGCTGTGTCTATGTTTGAATGGCAGTGCAGTAGTTCGCATTGTCATACTTTGTATCCAATCAACATCTTGACAAATCAAACCAACTATCTACAAACTATGTATTTTATTTGGTTAATCTCGAATACTAATTGTAAAATGTTGCATTACATATTAACGATAAACGGATGATATATTTCGTTTTTTAAATACCGACAAAAATGTCAAAAAGGTTATTAAATTCCACTAATTTCACTGCTGAATCATGAATTTATGTATATATAGATTGTGTTAGAAAATAACTGAAATAGACACTCTTCAAATATGTATGTACAAGTAGTTTAGAGTTTATTAAATGTTTTTACCTGAAACATGCAGGAATACAAAACGAAGCGAAATAGACTGAATACAAAAGAGGAAGACAGCCGGAAATTTTAAGAGGCACAGTTAAATTTATAATGAAGGCAGCTAACAATAGAGTTGAATTGTTAAGTGCATGGTGGATTCTGTGCCTATTTTAATTAACAAAATCTAGCTTCGGCACGAACAGGAATCAACTGGTGCTTGAGATGATTTAAGCAGGCCCGAATGAATAAAATAATATACGAAGGTGCTATTGTGGTGATTTGCTGTTAAGGTAGTTTCCGGAATTGAAATAATAGATGTTCCAGGAAAAATTACCGCTTGAGAGAATTGAATTATATATTGTAATGGCAATCTAACATAAGTGACTGCTGTAAAGAAGTGATTCTTCCCTGATTGTTTGTAAATAAATAGGTGATTGTTGGTCTACCTTGTTGCCGTTCAAATGTGCTTTTTATTTTCGTTTTCTAAAATTTGTATATTTTTGAGTTACATTTTGTTGACAAAGATTTTTATCTTTTCTTAAAGTGAAATTTGAAATATAATAAAAAGTAATAAATTTAGTGCATCTATCAATTAAAAACAAAGTTCTGAAATTAGTAGAATGTATAATGCACACTAAATGCTGAAATTCTGAAAACAAGAACAAAAGTTATAACACAATTAACGGTAGATGCCAAAAAGACCAGTTCTGAGAGACAGCAAAAGTAGTCAGGATTTTTTACTTCTTTTATTGTCGTTTTCTATAGCTACAGAATTTAATCTGGGGTAGCATGCGACGGTCCTGCAGGTAAAGGTATTCGCCCTTGCAGCCTGCGCGGAAATGATTGCAAAGGGGAGCTATATGAGGAGGAAAATAAGTACAGACCAAATCATTAATGTTTGTAGTTACGTCATTAACTGGTCGGTAAAGTAAAGACAAGCGTAGTTTAAAAAAAATGGAAGCATTTATATACACAAGCGAGATAGAAGTATATAACATAAGTCGTAGCTACTTAAGCTATACCTCCATATTTTATTAAGTATCAACAAACTAGTTGAAGTGAGATAGAATATGGTCGAGTAATGCGTAAATAAGAGCTTTCATAATGTTTACTACAGTGCATGCAACCACGCAATTTTAACCCATTTTACCACTCTGTTGACATTTGACATCTGCTTTTTACTGTTTATTTGCCCTTCTTTAGGTTTGAATTTTTATTTACTTCTATTATTTCTTTTACCAAAAGTTCTTTTCAGAGCTATAGTGAAGTAAATCGTTTAGTTTGTGGTAAGTTTAAAGGTGTCAAGATGACCGGTAAACGACTTATGTTCTTGTTCCCAAGTCAGTCGTTTACTATTGTATTTCGAGGAAGAAAAGCGAAATGGAAATCCTTTCATGTCCGTTTATGCGGTCCATGAGGTAAATTATAATTGGTTAGTATTAAATTAAAACTTACATACAAATTGTAGAGAGTTGCGAATGCTTTGGGCATTTCTATGGGTACCGTCTACAACATAAAGCGTAAGAAGGAAACTACATCTGCTGTTCCTTCATCGAGTGCTTCAACAGCCCTGTACAAGCTACGATTGATGCCCAAAACATGTGATGTGTCAGAGAGAAATAAAATGGATGTGCGTAAAGTAATTTATGGTTAAGGTTTATGTTATTGATGAATTACTTCGAGCACATGGGCATGAAGTTTTAAGACTTCCTCCATATCACTGCGATTTCAATGCTATCAGGGCAGTCTTGTACCTTGTAACTAGGTCAAAACTAGTTAGAGACTGCAAACAATCCCTCAGTACGCTGACACGAGACTACACGGTGTATCTGGTTTGGATGCCAGGACATGAAGTTATAAAGGGCAATGTAATAGCTGACGAACTGGCCAGGCAGGGCTCTAAAAGACACTTCATAGGTCCAGAGGGCGTATGTGCGATTATTAAGGACTCCGCAAGAAGGGAGATTTGAACCTGGTGAGATAAAGAAAGTACAAAGAAATGGAGGTCGACTGTAGGTCAACTTCATACTTAAGCACTAATAGGGGATGGAGATGCTAAATTCTCTGATAACCTGCTCAGATGCAGCAAGAAAGAAGTTAAAACCATTACTGGGCTAGTAACTGGACACTGTTCCCTGAAAAAGCATGTATACAACACAGACCGTGTAAGCGAACCGTGGTGTAGAAGATGCGAACTACAGGAGGAAACGAGTTTACACGTAATCTGCACATGTGAGGAATTGAAAGTACTCAAGCAGAAACATTTAGGGAAGGATCTATTGGAGCCCTAGGGGGTTCTCAAGTTTCCACTGGGCAAGATACTGGGCTTTATAGAGAACACCAAGCTGCTCGAGTGGAAGTTAGAGATTTAATAAGGACGGTACAATGAGCATATTGTTCAAGTGCCTGAACTATAGATGTCCACCTTAACTGCAAAAAAAGCTGCAGAATTTCTATTTAAGTTGTGAGAATTTTTTATTGCCACATCAGCTGGGCTTGTTATTTACTCAATACTCTATTAAATTATAATTTTATTTGTCAGAAATGCCGCCTTTTTACGCCTTCCTTTTAAATAATAAAATAATAATAATCTGGTCTTCTTGAAGGTGAGACATCAACACCGATATTCTGAAAACGTTTGACTAGGCATTTCAGGAGATTATTTGAGTGGACCAGTGTTTTTACCAAATCGTTTAAATGGCGAAAATTTACCATTTAATTTACGTTTTATCCCCATTATTGGAAGATGTGTCCCTAATTGATAGACTAAACCAATGATTTTTACATGATGGTACCCCACAGCACTTCGCTCTCGCTGTAAGAATCTTTTAAATGAAGCGTGCAATAGATGGGTAGGACGAGGAGGCCCCGTGTCATAGCCACCCCCTTGATCTAAAGAAAAGGAGTGGGAAATGCTCGAACAATGAAAAATAGTATAAAACTTACTTTTAGAAGACAAGGCAATTGTTGTTAATCGAAAAGGAGTAATGAAGTCAAATGTGCACTTGAGTAAACATTTTGCACTTTATACGAAGTAAGAATAACTGGAACTAGGTGGCGTTATGAGATCTGAAATTAAATTAAGATTGATATGATATAATATATTTATTTCGTGTGAGGCAGCATTACATATGTGTACACTTGTCAATATTGTTATACAACAGTGGCCATAAGTATAGAGTTAAAATTCAGTAAACTAAACACTTAAAAAATATACATTTATAGTACCTAACGTACACATACAGTCCACACACTCCTGGAGGTCGTAGTACACATTCTCTCGCAAGAAACCCTTAATTCTGTTTACAAAGCCAGAGCGATTCATATTTTTCCAACTATTTGGTAATTTATTGTACAACTTTATGAATGTAAATTTGAAAGACTCTTCGTCAATTTAAAATGCGGTGCGACCACCGTCTGAAAGGGGGTATCATACGCATCCTGTCTAGGCAGTTCGTTCTTATTATCATACGCATACATTATGGCTTCGTAAATATATTGATTTATGCAGGTTAGAATACCAAATCTCTTAAATAATGGTCTGCACGATTCCGTGTGACGAACATTAGCTATAGTTCTTATGGATCTTTTTGTAAGATTAAAATCCTATTCACATATCTTGACCCTCCCCAAAACAAAATGCCATAACACATGCAATGAAATACTCCTTAATACGTAAGTATGAGTACTTCTTGATTTACAGATTGGGTTAAATTTTTCAATAAATATATACAAGTAGATAATCTGCCAGAAATATTGTTAATGTGTGCTTGCCAGGTCAATTTACTATCTAAAGAAATCCCTAAATATTTAACCTGGTCATTTGTAGAGTTAATATCTATAAGCGGATTTAAAGTAAAAATTAATGATTTAGTTTTATCATTGTTTAGGGTCAATTTAGTGTTTGTTAAGCAAATTAAAATTTTGCTTCTAAAAGGGTTTCATTTGATAATACATATAAATCATGTAAGCGTTTAGTAGATGTTAATAAACAAGTGTCGTCTGCATACGTTATATATTTAAAATGAATATAATCTGCTATATCATTAATGTATAAAATGAATAAAATCGGTCCAAGTATCGAACCCTGGGCGATACCGTATTTAACATGTCGCAATTTTGATTTTTCCCTTCCAATGTCAACAGACTGATATCTGTTAGTTATGTAGCTTCTTACAAGGGAAAACACATCTCCTCTGATACCAATTCGCTCAATTTTTGAAAGCAATAAATCATGTGACACGCTATCGAAAACCTTTGTTAGATCCAAGAATTATGCCATAACTATGTTTCCCCCTTCCAGCTCATCCAAAACATACAACATAAGGTCAGTTAACGCTGTATCCACTGACCTATTTTGTCTATAATCGTGTTGGCTCATCTTAAGGTGGCCACCATTCTCCAAATAACTCATTACTCTAACCTTAAAACACGATTCAATGATCTTTGACAATGTCGGAATTGGATGGACAACAGATAAAAGCAACCTGAAATCTGTGGGTTATACCAAAAGGTTCCCAATGAAAACTACCTTAAAAAAAATCTCAAAATTGAGGTGAGCAACATGTCCTTAGGCTGTTTACACATCTGGGGATCTTCTATAAATGTGTTATGAATGCGAGATTTATTTATATGTATTATATGAATCTCGCATCTCTCGTTTCAAAGGGAAACGATTAAATTGATTTTCCCCATTCGAACTGCGCCCCAAATACAATTAAATATGCGTTCCTCTCTGCAATGCGTAAAACCCGCCCTCACTCTGAACACTATCTGAACAGGGGAACTTGCTTATATTATTCCGGGGGCGGCGGTAAACACCTGATCGTACTCACCAACCTTGCAATTAAAGTTCCATGCCAACCGCTTGTATTCAGTAATGATCCCCCCACCTCCTCCTACCCTTCGCTTGTTTCGTCAAATCCCACCCTCACGCGCTTCCCCCCTCTCCCTCTTCCGCCCAGAAAGGCAGCGGATTCTTGTAAAGTAATTTAAATCAAATACGGACGAGAAGGCACGCGAAACTCAGTTGAACCAATTTATAGTTTAAACATCGCGCAACGCCGCCAAGAGAACCGTTCGTCGGGGAGAGATTCCTAGAAGGCCGTGGCGGAGGGAGGGGGGGGGGGTGTTAGCTAGAATTGGAAGTGTATAAAATGATCTGTCGTTACGGCCGACTGCCGCGATGGAGGTTGTTTAGCTGTGGAGTCCTCGGCAGCTTTTAAAGGAGCCGGATAGGTTTTGTACAGGAGAAATTGTCTCTGTTCTATCCGATTTGGGGAAATTCGTCTCGTTTAAGAGGGTAGTTTCTCGAGATTCGCGAAGATTTAAATGAATGCGATGTTAAAAGTGAAATACTTGGGTTCTCTAAATAATATCCTTGAAAAAAGTTTGCAAATACAGATGAGCAATTACTTAGTAGATAATAATATAATACATCAAAGACAATACGCTTTCCAAAAAAAAATCAGGAACGACATCGGCGGTAAATGATTTGATCAATTCGATAAAAACAAAAGTAGCGCAAGGAAATATAGTAACTGCACTCTTTATAGACATGAGAAAGGCATTTGATACAGTGTCAAAGATAAAACTTGTCGAAAAGCTGGAAAAAATTGGAATAGATCATATAGGGAAACAACTAATGAAAACTTATCTGTCTGAAAGACCACAGGCGATAAAAATAGGAAAAAATAAAAGTAAACAATTATGCGCAAAATATGGGATACCTCAAGGTGGAAACTTACCGCCAGTTTTATATATCACCTACACAAACGACATTTTCAATTTAAACATTACTGGTGAAATATACGCATACGCCGACGACATATGTATAATATACTCCAACAAACACGAAAACTACATACAAAACCAAATCAATGACGATATAGAAAAATTGGAAGCATGGTTTAACGACAACTTATTAACAATAAATGAACAGAAAACAGAATACATGGTCTTCACAAGAAAAAAATATAAACCAACCTTTACCGTCAAAGTGAATGGACAAAAAATACAAAAAATTGAGCAAACTAAATATCTGGGAATAACAATACAATCTAATTTAAAATGGGATGCACACATAAATAATTTAATTAAGAAAAATGCAACAGCTATAGCAGGACTAAACAAAATACGGAAAGTAATCCCAGAACATATGAAAAAACCAATATATAACAGTTTATTTACATCACATATGAACTACTTGATAAACGTATGGAGCGATACAACTAAAAGAAACCTAGACAAATTACAGAGACAGCAAAACAGAATATTAAAGCTGATACAGTCTATGGATAGAAGAAGGCCAACAACAGAAATATATAAAACAACAAAAGAACTAAATATATAAACTAATTAAACAACAAAACTTACTATTCATACATAAAATAGAGAACCAATTAATTAAAACTAACCGGAAATTAACGAGTAATACAGAAATACACCCACATGAGACAAGAAAACACTCTCACCTACGAACTGAAAAGACCATCTGCAACAGATACAAAACAACAGCAACTACAGAATTCCTAACAGAATACAATAAGTTGCCAAAAGAAATAAAAACTTTAAACCACACAATAATAATTCAACAGCAACATACATAAAAAATAAGCAGTGGAATCACCACGAACGCCCTCGATACCAGTAGCTCGGGACGAGACAGGGGTCTCACCATCTCTGACGAAGATAGAGGGCGAGAAAATGCAGCACGCCGACGCGGCATATTATGTATATTTTTATTATATGTATTATTTTTATGTAGCGTTTCGAATAAACGAGACTTGAAATAGCTAATAGAATCTTTGCAGACGATGTAGTAATAATGGCCGACAGTGAAAAACAACTACAAGAAAATTTGAATATATGGAAAAAAAAACATGAAAGAGGAGGGCATGACAATAAACACAGAAAAAACAAAAAATATTGGTGATCGGAAACCATAATGTTGAAACTAAAATTGACATAAATAATACTAAAATAGAGCAAGTTAAGGAATTAAAATATTTAAGAGTAACAGTGGAAGAAAGAGAAAAACAAGAAGCTGAAATAAATGAGAGAATTGACAAAACAATCAAGTTATACTACGTAATGAACCAAAAATTTATTAATAAAAAAGATTTTTTTTTCAAGCAAACAAAAATAAAGATTTTTAACACAATATATCGGTCAGTTTTAACTTATGGATGTGAGTCTTGGACCCTTACAAACAAACAAAAAAGTAAAATACAAGCTGCAGAAATGAAATATTTGAGACGAGTGGTAGGTATGCAAACATACAAATACGGGCAGAACTAGGGATACAATCAGTTTTGGAATTTATTGAAGAAAGACAACTGAGTTGGTGGGGACATATACAACGAATGGATAGTATACTTCATTTACTGTAACAGACGAGGTACGTCATTACTTGCAAATTCGCGCCATGCAATACCATATTATTAAAATAACCAACTAACATATAACTTATTCATGTTCAATTAAAGATACTATGTTGGTGCCTACTGCTTTTTAAATTGCATCTTCCCAATGTATTCCCACCAATTTAGTTATAGCTGTCAACTGTCAAAGGGTTATATTCTGCATTTGCAGTAAAACGTGGGAATTTGCGTTTATACTTGGTATATATTTATTTAAAATAAGTAGTTATTACAACTAAACCATACCGAAACCATTGTGTTAGACCAGGGTCGGCAAACCTTTTTTAGGACAGGGCCAAATCGTAAGAAAATTAAGTTCAGCGGGCCAGGTTGTAAACTCTAACGTGTATATTTTTTTATTAAGTGTTCCTCTGTGTTTTATTAAACCGAAAACAATGTACCAAAAAGTTTCCGTCGTATCATACAGCGTGTTTAAAAATTACTGACTTGTCAAAGAATCTTAAAGTTACAAAACTTATTTTTTTTTTCAAACACCCTGTATATTCTTATATTTTTTCTGCAACATTCCCTATAGGCTTCAGTGGTTTTATTTTAAATTATTCCTATTTATTTATTAACTTTTCCAAATGGTCAAATAATTTTTACCTGGTGGATTATAAAAAACATTACAATAAATTATTACTGCTAGTAAATATTATAATAATCATTGTTTTCTATATGTTAGTACCTAGAAAAGTGCGCAATATATAAACCAAACAGTAAATATTAAATATTAAAAGTTTATCTTCATCTGGTTCGCATTTTGCAAAATGAGGCAAAACACGGACAAAAAGTTAATAAAGTGTTTGTGTGATATAAGAATTTGCAAAGGATTGAAATAGTTACATAATGGAATCTTTGCAGACGATGTGGTAATAATAACAGACAGTGAAAAACAAAGAAAATTTGAATATATGGAAAGGAAACATGGAAGAAGAGGGCATGACAATAAACATAGAAAAGGCTAAAATCCTCGAAAACCAGAATGTTGAAACTAAAATTGAAATAAATGATACTAAAATAGAGCAAATGAGAAATTTAAAAGTAACATTGGAAGAAACAGGAAAACAAGATGCTGGAATAAACGATTGATAAAACAATCAAGTACTACGCAATAAACCAAAAATTTATTAATAAAAAAGACAAAAAAGACAAACCTATAGTAGTGTTATGAAGAAAGTCAAGAAAAATAAGATTCCACTATTTTAGGGCATTTGAAAACACATCTCAGTAGTTCAATACCGGCTACTTCTAAAGATTTGGGTACCTTGAAAACATCTGACCAGAAAATTTTGAAATAAAATAGGATCCATTTTTAGGAATTCTAATCCAATCTAGATCACAAGAAATGAATTGCGATATATTTTTTGTAATACCTCAACGAATGTTAGTATCTTTTTATTTAAAATAATTTGAAGGAACGAAACTTCAGTTGAGAGGGAATAAGAAACAGTAGCAATAATTACTATTAATGGACGGAAGGATTGTAGAAATTTTTTCTCATTTAAAAAAATATTAATAATTTCTCTGAGTTCCAAAAATCTCAATAAAACTTTTTCACTATTGCACCATCGAACTGGCGATGGTTAACTCGCCGAGAGCCAATAAAGTTAACCACTGCCACAACTGGTTCAATAATGCAAAATAGATAGAGGTGTTTGATGAATTATGCAATGACTTATTGAAAGCTTTACATAAAACAAAAGTACTTGGGCAGTATCAACAATGACTGTTGACTCATCAAGAACTAACAAAAAACCACTAGACATTTTTTGCCTTCTCCATTAAGAAGCGTAGTCCTAGTCACAAAAGCAAAATTAGAGGAGAATAAAAGTATTTTTCTATTGTTTTGAAGCATAAATAAGTTGGAAATAACGTTCACTACTCAAGGACAAAAACGTGTTACATAGTGTAATCTAATATAGATAGATTAACATTATGCTCAGACCATTTTTTTGTACAATGCTTTCCCGATTGTGGTCTTTCTCCACATGAACAAAAATAAAATCGTACTCGCGGGCTCTTTTGTATAATCCTTTTAATTGTCAATAATCCATTTGACAACGAATCCACATGCAAAAAAAAAAGCCGGTACTTTTATTGACAAATCTATTTCAATCACGGAAAAATCCTCCGATTCCACTGTGAAACCTATATTTATCGCTCCGTTCGGGGTCAATAATAATTCAGAGCGTCAAGTCTGACGTGAATGACGAAATTACGAGTGGATAATTGATGAAATTTGCGCAGCTGATTTCCTACATCGAACCAGAGCGATGCGAATCCCGTGTCCCCTGTAGGATATCGACGATCTGGCGCCGAGAGAGATGGAGAAAGGGTGCGACAGAGTACGACAGTATAGGTGGAATATGTAAATAAGACTTGCTTAATTAATTCGATGCAGTTCTAATTTAATTCCGGACCGAGAGGTGGCTCTGAAAGTTTCGAATCCCATTAGGCGATGCCCCTCAGCGACCTTGTACGTGATATTGGAGATGGAAAAGCTAGGAAAAAATAGAAGTTCGCATCTGGGATGGCTCTTTGTGCCATTTATCAGATTATAGCTTGATGGATCGGATATAGAGGGACGTAGTAATGAACCCTTTTGACAGATCTAACGGGAATTACGTGAAATGCAGTGAATGCAGCAGTGGGGTTATTTGCATGTAATAAACAGAGGGATGATTTTTTTTTCTTTTTAATTAAGTTTACTCTAATATATCTTCAAATATTACTTTTATTATACCCATTCTGAGAAATCAGAAACGTAGAAAAATATCGTCCAATATCCTTATTGCCGACTGTTTGTTACGGTTTTTTACTTCGCTTACCTCGAATTAGTTCTCCGCTAGTCTTTTCGACAAGCTTTTGTAACCCTGTTTTCTTCTATTTCTGTACTCTACCTTCCGAGATGCTCCTACGTCTTGTAATTCCTCAACGTAAACAGTATCGTTTAATTTTTGGCTTTCAAATTGCGTTTTCTTTCCCATGTTAGTGCGTCATAGCTAGAATTTGTATCTTTTAGTCTCATTTACTTACAGATAATCTATTATACTTAATACGGTCTTAGATTTTCGTTTAATTTTTTTCAATTTTAGTAAATTCCTTCAATTCCCATTGTTTTGACAGTTGACGTTTTCGTTTTAAGGCTAGGTATGTTTGATATACACATCCCGGCATTATCGATTCCACGCATCGATTCGAGTTGTCGATTGAGTGTTCCTTTCATCTGCCCTATTCTGTGTTTACATCTTTTCGACGTCAGAGGGCACCTCTGTGTCTGTTTTCTTATTTTATTTATCTGTCTTCTGATTGGTTGGATGACGTATTCTTGCTTCCGCTTCCTTCCGGCTTGCTGGCCATTCTGGGTTTCTCACGAGTATTACTTCCTATCGTTGGAAATTTGGATATTTTCACACATCTGTGGATTTTTATTGGAAGATTGCTTGAATTTAATCATTGGCCGTATCTTCGCCTTGTGTTTGGTATGGAATTTTTGTGAATATCAGGACTGATGTGTCCGATAAATTCGGGATATAATTTGAGAACCACGCTTTTGCAACGCCATTCTGTCTATTTCTTCTCTTCGTTGTAAAACCTCGTTATTTTAACGGTAAGCAAATCTTGTTATTTCTTTTAAATCACTAACTTTGAGGTTTCTGTGTTTTTAGAGGTTTTTTCAATACCCCTTATTTCTTTGAATTTTGGTATCTTCGTTTTATGTGAGATTTTGAACACCCTGTGCGGCTGAGGACTTCTGCGACCTTTTTAAGTCCCTTCGGAGAATCCTACCTACCTCCGTTAGAAAGTCAGTGGACCATCTGCTTCGGGCATTACCAGGTCAGCCCAGAGGCTACGATCCAAGGCCGTACTAGCTGTTTGAGAACAAAGAGCTAAGTTTGCACGTTTTCTTTTTTTATTTGTAAATTTTCTCTGCGTTTAAAAATTGTTTATCTAGTCTAGTCAATAACCAACCCCGATCCGTTATACCAAGGATCGGAGGGTATCATTTAGTTCAGAAAAATAGTTAACTTTAATATTCAGATAGCTTTTCATTTTTTTAACGACTTCAAAATATATTTAAAACATCAACCGATTAAATATCGGCCTGCAATATACAGGGTGGTTCATTCACCACTAGTATAATCAAGACAAATATTTAGTTTTATTTTAATAGTTTTTTTTTACTGTAAAACTTTTCTTAAATTTAAAATTAACTTTTAGCCTAAGAATTTTTCTTTATACAACGTGTGTAAACTGATTGCCTTGGCCAAAGCGTTCGGTGTTCGAATCCTACCGTAGGATTTTCTGTTATAGTTTTACAATATTTCATTCTTATTTTCTTTGTCGTTAATAAAGTTTACTGATTTTCTTGAATTTTACGTCATATTTT
The DNA here is from genome assembly GCA_004143645.1 of Protaetia brevitarsis. NCBI lineage: Eukaryota > Metazoa > Arthropoda > Insecta > Coleoptera > Scarabaeidae > Protaetia > Protaetia brevitarsis. The sequence continues at coordinate 22,511 of RXPK01002627.1, read as the reverse complement.
ATTCTTTTTTTTGACACTCGTTACTAACGTTTACTGATAGAGAGTATCAGATTTATTATTTGAATTTTTTTGTCAATAATACCAACATATTTTTATTAGCCATTTTATTAATAAAAGTTTAACTGTTTTTTTTCTGTGAATTCATTCTTTTTTTTGTGTATGAGTTTTTTTTTGCGTCCGTTCTATTAATTAAATCAACTAATCGCCTCGTCTGAAAGAGGCCTAAAGCTCCGAAGACAGAAATGGCGAAGTTTCTAGGCATTCATCTGGATAGCGCTCTATCTTGGAGTCAACATGTTGAGATGATGTTGTTATGTCAACTACAGCCTCTGATAGTTTGTAGTCAATATGTTTTTGTTTCTTGTTTCATTACACTTTGTCAACATTTTTCATTTACGTGGACGAGCTTTATACATGACAGTATATACCATGTCAGCTAGCAAGGGCTAAGCAGCATTGCACGTGTTAACGAAAACGAATTATCAATTCATGTTTTCTACTTAAATAGATATTCAGTATGTTGATAACCTAAATGCTTAGTAAATATTGTTCATTTCCAAACTGTATTTACGTGTAAAGACCTTGAAATGCTATATGTTTCGATTTAAATTGATTATACTGAGACTTTAGAAACAGCAATATATAATACTTGATAACTATGTCACTAATACTAAAATGGTATTGTAAATATAATTCAAAATAGCACTATTAACCTTATGTTTGTATAAATTTTTAAACGGAAACAATATTTATCTGACTAACATTAAATTATAGCACGCTCAATAAATGTTTGTTTTCATTTTGAGTCTTAGATAATGATTTTAGGTTCCAAGAATTCTGATTAAATTCAAACTTGATGTATCGTTCTTGTGCGAATACACTTCGTTATACGCCTATTCATTGCACGCTCAGTTAGCCATGACGAATTACTTTGGCAGCTCAGACGAGTGAAGTACGATAGGCGGTGTTAGATCAATGCGGCTGTCATGTTCCCACCGCAAAGGATTACCGCTAGCCAAAGCGACGTTTGATGCTTGAGGTGACTTATTGCGATGCCGCTGGTTTGCTACCGTTTGCCCCTGATACTGTATTACTTTGTTTGGTTTACCTGTCGATTGTCTGTGTGAGTTATAGACGTAATTGTTTAATGTACTGCTGTGTACTGAATGTACTAAAGAAAATGCAAAATGAAAATAGTAAACTAGAAAACGGAAAAAAAATTACTTCTTTAAAACATAATGAGAGAATTACAACTAAATCTATCTTCCTGCACGAAAATAATAAATGATCTTACATCTATGATGTGTACACATCAATATAATAACAATTATTATTAAGCGAGTTCCTTGATGGACAGAATAAAATTCAATATAAGCGAAACAATCTCTAAATCAAAGTCTTAACAAAATGGCAGCAACAATTAGAATACATGTACTCACGCTCTTGTCTACCTAGGAACTGAGTTACAAGGTTGAACAGTCGTATATATACAGTCGCGAGCAAATGTTATAGGCACCCTAAATTTTGGGCGAATATCACAGTAAGAAATGAGAAAATAAAAACTTGTAGGTAATACATTATAAATATGTAGTATTTTAAGGTATCTAATTAATTTGATGCATATTAGAGTGTTTTTAGTACAGCTATAACACTTTTTAGATGGGAGGGGGAAAGTGACATCTCGAAGACTTGAATATATATTTAAAAAAATAATACATTTACAAAAAGCATCTACAAAGACTATTGTAACCATAAAGACGATTATATAAACGTTGAAATAACTGTCACAAAAAAAAAATGCAAGAAACATGAAACCCATTAGTTTTGTCAAAGGTGCCTATAACATTTGCTCGCGACTGTATATATAAAATCCTACTCACGACTACGTGCAACGCAGCCGCACAATTCATCGAAAAAAACTACTATACAAGCGAACGCTAGACATTTAAATGAATGAAATTAATTAAAAAAAAAACTTAACACTAAATTAAATAAAATAACTCTTTAACTTAATCTTATATAAAAATAAAATCTACATTTGTGAAAATTCTCTCGAAACATTGACAAAGGCTGAACGGAGTAAACATGACAAAATCTACGCAACTTAAAAAAAAAACTCTCGCGAAAACAGGGTGTCCGTCCACAGCAGTACGTTATAGAAGTGACGTGTTTTTTTGTGGTTCTTGCAGGGATTTATACCAAAAAGTAAATACTGTTTGACCCCCTAAAGGAGGTTAGAGAAATTTTTACTAATGTGGCAGTTGATCGATTTTTTCGAAAGAAAATGATCTGACAAGAAAAGTTATTCAAACCAAACAGATATGATTATTTTGCTCTAGATATTCGTGTTGTTTTCTTTAGAAACACGCGGTACGATGAGTTTGGGAGCTCCAAAACTTGAGTGGCAGGTTTTCAAGATTGGGTTTGTTTGAAGAACTAAATGAAGAGCTATTGATTGAATTGGACTCCAGATAATTACAGACCTCACAAACTCAGCTTGTCAGTTGTCTACAGCTTTTCCTGGATTCATGTACGAGAAACTACGAAAGTCTGAACATGCCAGAAGCTTTCATTAAACATTCAAAATTGCATCAAGAAAAGTATGTAGGATGCTAATGAAAAGCTGTGTGCGAAGGCAGAAAATATTTAGCAGTAGTTATATAAGTAAATGTTGGAAGAAAAAGCCACACGTATCACTAAACTGTTATTATGATCATCACTGCCAAGAATGACATGATGAAGTTTGATAAATCTTTTAAACATTTGTAGTTATTAGATTAGAGCCTAAACCAAGGAGATGTCTAAATTCGTCTGTTTTTTCGTAGTTGAATATATTGTTTTTAAGGAAGTACTTCTTTAAAATGAAAATTTATTTAACATCACTCTTGAAAGATCTGATATTGAAAGTATTATACAGGGTTAGCCAAATTCCGTTAACACTTAAATGGCAGAAATAATTTATTAACTGTACATGCATATGTAAATGAAAATACATGCATCTATAAACGAATTACATACATTGAATGCCTGAAATGATATGCCGCAAGTGCAAAATATCTGCGATCTCAACCTGCTAGCCATCACGTTCAACACATATCAATCAAAGAATAACAGTAGAGTAGCAGCATTGAAGCCCGTGCACACATTTCAGAAGGAATGGATGATAATACATCCCGTATACGGCCCTTTAAGTCATTGATGCCGCGAGCTTTCCTAGTGTACCACGCACTCCTTTACCATATCCCATAACCAGAAATTCCATGGTGCTAAGTCACCAATCCATCGTCCTGGAAATGTCTCTTTGAGATAGGCTTGGGCCCAGTGGTGCATGGAAGCATCTAGTTGGAAAGATCTGCACTGCGAATTTGTAGTCGTAGTTCATTAATGGCGTACTGCTGCAACATCGTTAAGTAGACGTCAGAAGTCACTGTTGGTGGAAAGGCCAAATGTTGCAGCGCACCAAACATTCACTCGTGGTTTGTCGGTGGCCCAGAAAATCGTGTTATGTCCAGTTCGCAAGTGCAGTTGTCTGGAAAGCGGCTCCATCATTCTAATGTCATAGATTAAGGATATCTTGCTGGACGTTCGTCATTTCAGCTAAAATCTGACAGTATTCCATCCGCTTATGTTTCTGCGCCAATGTTAAAGCTTAAGCGATTTGGATGTGGTATGCTTTCATTCCAAGGTCGTGTTTCAAGATGCGCCACACTGTTTTTTTGCGGAATTCCTGTCTCCAAGCTGCATCGTACGCTTAATATCGAAGGAGTCTGCAACACAGCTTGCTGCACAACAATGATGTTTAGTTCACATCTTCATGATCTCGGACACCCTGGATTGCCTCGATAGTTAGCTACCGATCTAGTATCCGTAAACTTCTTGTAGATGCGATAAACTGTCACAAGGTTTGCTGGGTCACGTGCAAATCGTTGTCGAAGGATTTCACGGATATCAGTCTGCGAACCTTACACCTTTCACCAGGCTTGCTGGCACATCTTCTCTGCTCCAGGTGAATCTTTAGCCATTGTGTAACCTAAAAACAAAAAAGATCAGCATGTAAGCTAATATGGTAATTGATACACCGATCAGCTGTGAATGAACAGCTGTGCGACAATTTAAGTGTAATACATGTTGCAAGACATTGCAATAAATTTATTCTCTGCCCTGTACGTGTTATGACCATTTCAGTGTTAATATAATTTTGACTAACCCTTATTATGCTTGGTAAATTCACTTGCTCAGCACTGCTGATTTATACTGAATTTAAGGCAGCAAATTCAAAAATAACAGAAGGGTGTTTCTACTTCCTGGTTGTATATGTATATTTGTTTTACACTGTTAGTTTGTTAAAATGAACAATTCCGATTTGTTTATCGCCTGCGTGGGTAGCCTATTTAAGAGCGCCACCATTCCCTACTCGCCTGGCCGTAGTCGTAGTATCTCTGGGTATACGACATGGTCTCCCGGTTTTCCATATAACTAGAGACGGTTGTCGTCTTTCGGGGTGACACGGTCTAGTTTCCGCTATCTGCGTGACTATAGATCGTAGTCCTCTCTCTAGTGATACGAATAATCTTCCTTGCTCCATTCAACTGGAGATCGTTATCGTTCTCAGGGGTGACACGACCTAGTTTTCCGCTCTCCACCCGAATTGTAGATCGTTGTCGTCCCACGGGGTGACACGACATAGTCATTAGTTTTCAACGCAGGTGAGGCCGTTGTACTCCCTCGCGGTTACACGACGTAGTTGCGCCCTCTATCCCAGCTATTGATCGTAATCGTCCTCGATGACATGGTCTGTCGTCGTTCGTACTGTTAGAGATAATTATCGGCCTTAGAGCTGACATGATGAGGTGAGGGTTGTTACCTGTAAACAATAATTGTGAGATAGAAACTGTTGTCAATTTATAATACTACTAAACAGATAAATATGTGTCTTAATTTTTTTTTATGTGTTTCATAATTTTCAAGATATTAAAGCAAATAACGAAGGATAGTGTAGTGTAGTAGATTTGCTTTATTATTATTATTTATATCGGTGAGACACACTTGTGAGTAATCAATTCATCCTTTAGAACAAACGAAATGACTTTTATTTAGTACTACATAGTTTGAGCAGGAAAATTGAGAAAATCAAAGAATGATTCTAAGGATATTACGATTCGAGGTGATACGAAAAAACACCAGGCCTTTGAGAGAGAGAGAAAACAGAAAAAAAGGATGCTCCTCTTCGCTGCAAAAGCGATCCTCATGATAATCCTGACGATATTAAATTTTAAAGAAGTTTCTATATTCTTTCCCCGTGTCTCTAACAAGGCCAAAGAAGCAGGTTGATTTTCCAGTACCTGTACAGCCAGAGATGCCTGAAAATAACTCGTGCACAGTGGGTTGGGGGAAGGACCCGAACGAAGAACTTGATTTCGCTGAGCAGATTCGTCAGAAGGACGCCGATGTTGATGTATAATATCGATTTAATATTTCGCGCACGTCTCCAAGCCGCGATGAAGTGGATATAAAATTATGTACCTACTCCTTTGCATCGACATACAAGGTTAGCGGCGCCGGCGTTGGCGTTCTAAATAACTCAGATTCTTCGAGTGTGCCGCGTCTTTGTCGATGAGTCAACTTTGATTTCTATTTATGGCAGCTCGTGTTCGTCGCCGAGATTTCTAGTGGTTGTTGCATCCGTTCGCGTCAGCTTCTTGGCTGTGCGTGACGTAACTGGAGGGAGCCCGTGTGAGAAGTTCAATCCGAAAATGTGCTTTACCGCGCTCTGTCGCTGCTTGCGCGCTTGTGGAGGGCGCACCAAGTTTGCCGTGGAAATTGGCAGTTCGCAAGGCCGTTTCGGAGCGCACTAAATTAGATTGGGTTTGAATATTGACGGAGGCAGGTGACGAGATTGACGTTTTCTGTACACTAGGAAAAATTGAAACGTTATTCGAAGTGGTGGGCTTTGAAATGAGTTTTCTTTTTAGAAATTACCGATTTCTACCACATCTTGTTTTATACATGCATTGCATTGGTTTTGTTGCAGAGCATGAACAGATAAAAGTAGGCGTAGATATAAATGCAGAAATTATGACATACCTAATAGGAAGAATTTGGAAGGAAGCGATTACTGAGTAATGAGTAATCCTTTCACTGTTGGGTGAGGCCGCACATTGGAACACTTTTCTTTTTTCCACAATGTCCGGTCAGCAAATATACAGGGTGTTTTGAAACATCGTTTAAGGCATATAGGACGATCGAAAATAAGGTTAAAAGTCATGATAAACATATATCCACAAATCAACCGTTTACGAGATAACAGCGAGTGTTCCTAGTAGTACATGGATATAACATATCTCAGTAAACAGGTGCTTATCAGCTATTGTTTTATGACAGTTTAATTTGACGTTTTGTGCAATTTGTACCAATTACAATGGTCGCATATTCTAATGCTGAAATGGACGATATGGTGTTCATGTACGGCCGTGCTAATGGGAATTCTTTACAAGCACGTCGCTTCTATGCTGAAACGTTTCCTGATCGCCAACTGCCTTCGCATGTGATGTTTCAGACGATGTTTCAACGACTAAGAGAAACTGGTTCGTTTGAGAAGCGGTCTTCTGATACTGGACGGCAGAGAATACCATGTACTCCACAGATAGAAGATCGAATTTTGAATATTATTGATGAAAATCCCGGAATTAGAAGAATTTCGACTCAAGTGAGTGTAAGCAGCAATCTTGTTTGGAGAATCTTCATGAGCAACTTCTATACCCTACCATATCCAACGGGTACAAGCCTTACTGTTTCCGGATTATCAAGCGAGAAGGGCTTCCTGTGAGTGGTTTTTGCGAACAGCTGCTGACGGCCAGATTTCGCTGATAACATCCTTTTCACTGATGAAGCTGTTTTACTAAAATGGAATATTTAATTTCCACAACAATCATATTTGGTGTGACGAGAATCCTCATGCTACCGTTGAAGCCAGGCACCAGCAACGTTTCTCTCTAAACATCTGTTAAGCATGATAGGGAACGTTGTTAGGACCGATTGTTTTGCCAACGCTTAACAGCTCCTGCATACTTCGAGTTCTTGAAAAATACTTTACCTGAACTTTCGGAAGATTTGCCTATAAATCTAAGACTGAACCTCTGGCTTATGCAAGATGGAGCTCCACCGCACTTTACGCGTGCTGTTAGGGAACATCTTAACAATGAATTTCCTGGGAGATGGATAGGGCGAGCAGGTCCTATTGCTTGGCCTCCAAGGTCTCCCGATCTAAACCCGTTGGACTTTAGTATCTGGGGTTATTTGAAAAGTTTAGTGTACGCAACACCGGTAAACGATCTTCCAGAGTTGCGCCAACGAATAGAAAGAACATTGTTGCCAGATAATACGAGATAAATCCTTGTTTTTTGAAAGAGTGCGCGCTTCGTTTGAACGCAGATGTAGATCCTGTGTCGAAATGGAAGGACGTCATTTTGAACATCTTCTTTAGTTATAATCTATTTTATGTTAAAATGCAATAACATCTTAATAAAACGCTAAAGCAAACTTCTGCAATTGCGATAAAATCGCTGTTATCTCGTTAACAGTTAATTTTTGGACATATGTTTATTATGACTTTTAACCTTATTTTCGATCGTACCACATGCCCTTAAAATCTTTAAACGATGTTTCAAAACACCCTGTATAATCATTTTAAATTTTTACGTTGTTTTTTGATGTTTTAATACTGACTATTATGGGATCACGCTACAGCCTGAAGAAGACAAACAAATGTCGGAACTAGTAGCTGGGGCCATCTCATAGTAAATTAATGACCAAAAAAAAATATTAGGAAGTACTAATTTTGTTCTTATTATACCAATCGAATCTTCACAAAAATTCTCAGTTGGTCCCTTCGTCTGGGTACTGTAATTAAGAACTGGAAAGGATATGAGGACCTAATTTCCCTAAAAAGTGAACGTGTGAAAAAACAAGGTATTAGAATAACGGTATTGCTCTGCCCTCCTTTTTGCCTCTCTTTTTCTTTTATTTATTCAAATACTGAGCGGTCTGGTGGCTTGTTATATTGCTTGCTTAAAATTTCCTGTTTAATTATCCTCGCTTTGGAAGGTTTAATTACCTCCAGAGTCGGATCCTTTTTTACGTAGTACGGACCCAATGTTGGGTATAATTATGATTTTATACCGGCTCGGAAGAATCGAAGAAATACATATACACACACACTTGTTAGAGTTACAACGCAAAACATTTCTACACGAAAGTTACTTTAGAACTGGTTAGATGTATGTAGGGGAAGGTGGGCAAGATGGGAACATTAAGCTTAGAATACTGCATCAGGATTGCAAATGATATACAGGTTCTAAGTACGCTTGTTGTAATCTTTAAACATTTATCTTCTGATGAATGAATTTACTATTTTTCGATGGGTACTCTTGATGTTGTGAGAAAATTTTGAAAAGAAATGTGTAAATACACCATCTTGCCCCACCATGGGGGCAAGATGGGGTGGCAAGGGTATCGGGTGAGTTAAGAATGGGTCGTACCATAAATCTAGGTAATAGGTAAAAAAAAAATAGATTCTTAAAATATTCTTCAAAACATGCAGGAACAAAGCTTAAACTCTTTAAAGCGAACTACTTAAAATAAAAAAAAATACAATAACGATAAGAATATTAAACTTATCTTCATAATTGAGACAATAGAAGACGAACTCATCCACGTTATTCGCACAGCCTCCATGTACCAACCTCGCCATCCATGGCATTGTATTCAATACTTCCCCTACAATACTAACATTGAGCGTCATCTTCCTCAATAGAAGAACTTGATTATTTCCTTGACGTTTTCTAAAAATCTATCTCTTCGCTTTTCTTACAAAATTCGGCTTCTTGATCTCTTCTGTTTTCTTCTTTGTCATTTTTTTCCTTTAACTCTCCCTCAGCACTTCTAGTTGCCTCAGGGATTCTCCAGACTTCTATTTTTCTGTAGTAGATTTTATAGGTAGTGCTTGTAAGGATTGTTGTCTCTTCCTTGTTACGCTTTGATTGAACTGTACTTTATCCTAACATGAGAAATAGCATTATGTCTTCGAGAAAGCATAATGGCATATCCAGGCATAACGGACCAGACTGAAGAGTGAGATAATGATGTCCCCATGTTGCCCCATACCAATAGCCCCATCTTGCCTTTTTGGGACATTTCCTGGTTATGTTATAATAACATATTAAATATTTGAAATAAACAAATAACGCACTATAGAAAATAGATGCAATACATGTCAATTAATAAGCACAAAAAAGTGTAATTGTAAATAATTTACTTATGCTTCCGATACTGGCCGTTGAACTCACCATCAAATAATAACGAAATTCTGGAAATTGCAAAGTTCACGCACAAACAGCAATAACTTTGTTATTACGATTAGTAAAGTTTCCTACATTACAACAAACATAAAACAGCACTTGTCAATATTAGGACTGCTATTATTTGACAGATGCTTACTGCCGTTTCGTAGATAAGACGATGTCCCCATCATGCCTCGTGGTCCCATCTTGCCCCACCCTCCCCTATATATTGCAAGGGTGATATTACACTGCGACCTAAAAGATCTATTGTGTCCCCTGTTCTTGCTGTTTTACGGCAGGCCTTCTAATCCTATTTCTTTCAGAAAGTGTAGCATGTCAGAGGCCCAGGTTAGATAAGTCTCCCTCTTCGATTTCACGTACTCCCAGGTGCAACGCCCTTGAGTTGCACGAGTGCTACGCAATTGAGACGGGGATGGACTCCCCTTTGTTCCTTCCTTGGGAGGTTACTCTCACTTTTAGAAGTGGAAGGCTTCTTATGGAGGTCCGGCTTCAATTCCTGTTTATTAGCGGTGTCGTTCCTATAATATAATAAACGTCCTTCCTCCATAGTTGATCCCACGAGTAGCTAGGGAAGAAAAGGTCCACCTCCACAGAGTCCCGCATGCAGAAGTAAGGCTAAATACAATGGAGTGCGCCGACCAGGTGCCCCAAAGCTGGACTAGTAGGCTGGTCTTCTATCCAACCACGCATTCCATCAGCCTAGTCCGCCACCTTAGGATTTAGGTTTTTGTTGAGGTTGTCTCCTCTCGGTCCGTGTAGTTAAGCCAAGACCCCTCCATCCCTTTCAGGACCTGGTTTAACAGTTGGGCTTTCGGTAGCCGAAAGCAATAACTCCCCTCCAATACTAAAAAAAAATATGACATTTTTAAATTGCCCTCTCCCCCGATGTAAATAAAAGAATCTCTGCATCATATGTTTAAATCAAATTCAACTGGTATTGCATCTGGCATAAGATCTCATTATTTTACTTAAGCTAGACTGTGTGTATAGGCAGAAAAAAGGGTGGTATCAATCACAATAAATTCGAAAAATGTTACATATTGCTGTGTACTGATGGTACCAGCATAAATGCAAAATGAAAAGTAAAAAATGAAAATTCAAATGTACTAGCTCAGCGGATAAAAAATAAAGGGCGTATGAAAATTTGACCTTCTTTAAACTAAAAAAATTGAAAAGGAATGATCTCAAAAATAAAAGAACAGAAATTTTGAATGACGTTAACAATCATTAATTTTATTAAAAAAAAAAAATGTTAATTACAATTACGCAGGAAAAATAAAACCTTAGACAGAAGGTCCTGGTCGAAAACAAAACCTGCATGAGACTCTAATATTTACAAAAGGACAATGCAAATCCTTCAACAAACAAAAAGAAAAACAATCCAGGAAGATAATCCTTATTACAACAAAAATCCACGTGGTTTCAAAAATTAATACAAACTAAATTGAACGTGGAGAAAACAAGTGAACTAAAAATAGGAAAACTTAATTATAACACAATGCTTCTATAACCTTACCCAGGTGGATTAAAAATAATTGCAAAACAGCAAAATATAAGAAAAGCGAAAAATTAACTCTTTAAACTTAAATATATCTTCCTGCACGTAAAATAATAAAAGATCTTATATCTAATTTGTGTACACAATAATATAATACCAATTATTATAACAATGAGTTCTTTGATGGATGAGATAAATTCAAAAACACGAATTCCAAAACTAAAATCAAAATGTAAGGACAAAATGGCAGCTAACAAAATAAATTACATGTACTATTCTAAAAATAACAACTGCGTGGCGCTGAACTAACGCACAAAGATCATAGAAAACAACTACAAGAATAGACATGAGCTAACCTGAACAAATAAAAATATACTAAAGAGTGAAACAATTTAAACAACTGAACATTTAAATAAATAAATAACCAATCGATTCATTCAACAACTAACTCTTATTTAAAAATAACAATTAAATTCTGAGACCAATTTCTCAAAACATTGAGAAAAACAGATCGTAATAAAATATGATCACTGAATTTACAAAAACCGGGGTGCCAGGCCACAGCAATATGTAGTTTGCTACCAATACAAATTCTCCATAAAAATGAATCATCAGTTTAACCATTCAATAAACGGCGCTGAAATATCCCGGCGTTGAAACGGTGGCGCTGAAATGTACTAGACCCCTTAACGAGTGCCCTAGCTTCTGTACGCGGCCATCGCTTATCAATGAGTGCACATTCAAATTTAATACATGCCCCGCTGTATCTACTCTACCACATTTACAATTCGAATCATTAACCCTCACAAATAAAATAACTTTCTTTTTAATAGCTTGAAAACGGTAAGATAAATTTAAAATCGATTTCTTTAATGATTTTATTTAGAGAAAATAATTCTTACAATAATTGAATGGTATCCCACATCAACGACACGATTTCAGTTAAAATTATTAAATATATTCACTATTACCCCTCACTTGCAATTTGCACAATCTAAGCGTCTTTCGCACGCTTTCCATATTGCATATATGCCAATATTAAAGTCAATATTCTCAGAGTAATGCACTTACGTGTGTCTGACATTACCAGTTACCTCATATGCACCCTGAAAATCCCAATATCAAAAGCCGACTATCTGCCATTGACATCAAAGGACGTTGGGGTGTAGTATTTCTGCTTTTTAGCCTATGTACGAATTTCCTTTTATCCGCGCCACATACTAAGCACGCACGCTTTCCCCGTTTTCACCCCTTCCGACAGTCCATCATCGCATCATCCCGCTTTCCTCTTTTTTTTCTCTCTCCACTTCTTTATGCCATAACCCGAAGTCGGTCATGGAATTAATAGTGTTTCTAAAATGCGTCGGAGGGAACCGGCTTTTGTTCCAACGAGGTGAATTTCTGAAGGGAAACCGCTGCTTTTTCCTCTTTTAAATCTAAAAGCCGCCTGGGAGAGGGATGAAAGAGGTGCTTTGATGGTTTTACGGACGTAATGAAATGGTGCTGGTATATTTTTACCGGCTCGTAATGAAATTTTATGTTCCTGCTGGTATCTTGGCTCGAAATTGTTGCCTACGGCTATTAAAAGTAGACGATTATTTGGTTCGTTTATTCAGTTATTTGCACAGAATTAGATGGATGTTGATGTAGAATCAGACGAATGAAAGAAACTTGAAAATATCCGATGAAGGGGACAATACAGATAGATATTTAGCTTACAAGGGAACCTCGCGAACTGTAAATCGCAGATTTTGATGAAACTTTATCAGTTTGTAGAATCCATAGAGTGTTACTCAAGGACGCTTTCCGTTGCTGCGGAACTTCAACTTTAGGGGGTGCAATTCATCCTTGTAATTTGGCTCAAATTTGGTTTTTTTCTGAATAACTTTTAAATGGTAAGAGATAGTAAAAAAGTTTCAATGGTGGACTTATACCGTTTAGTCAGCTCTTTCGATTGGTATAGATAATTATATACAGGGTGTTCCAATAAACGTGGAATGACGTATGTTGTGCTTACTTTATCGAATTTCAGAAATCGGTTATAATGGCCTCTTCTGTGGTCAAATAGTCTATAGAAAGGTAATTTAAAAAGTTATACAGAGTGTCCACAAAAATATAAATTTTAGCATATTTCCTTATTCTAAGGAGATACTCTGTATACTGTTATGTGGCTGCATTGTATGTCGAAAATCAATGCAAACTTATCCACAACATACATCATTCCACGGTTATTGGAACACCCTGTATATAAATATCTATATCAATCGAAAGGCTTCTAATACTAAACGGTACAAGTTCACCATTGAAACTTTTTTTCTATCACTTACCGTTTAAAAGTTATTCAGAAGAAATAAATTTGGACCAAATTACAAGGGTAAATTGCACCCCCTAAAGTTGAAGTTCCGCAGCAACGGAAAGCGTCCTTGAGTAACACTCCATAGGGTCTACAGACTGACAAAAATTCATCAAAATCTGCGATTTATAGTTCGCGAGGTTCCCTTGTTAGACGTGGATTTACTTATTCTTAACACAATCTCTCTACAGGGTGATTCACGCAACCTGCCCATTAAAAGTTTTGAGGTTAAGCATAGTTAACTAAGTTCTATTTAGAAAAAAAAAACAATTTACATCGAAAGTCATGACTAGAGAGCGGATTATATGCAAAGAAAAACTGGAATATATGCGCATATGTATACATTGATTTTTGAGAAAATATGCATAAACCTGGGGCATATATGCAAAAAAATTGCGGCAACATGCCAAATTTTTACATAAATTATATAAGAGCAGAAATTTAAACATTAACTTTATTGCACAAAATTTTTTCACAACATATTTTTAAAACAATTGATAATTAAATGTTTTTCAAAATTGTGTAAAAGAAAGTTTTGTCTTCTATCAGAATACATATGTTTCGAAATAGAAAAGCTTCTTTCAACATCCACATATGTAATTGGTGCATTTTTTAACTTTGTAATACATTCTAAACTAAAATTTAAGTCGAAATCGTTTACTGTTTCACCTTCCAACATTTTCTTAATTTTCTTCAATTTCAATTACCCCGCGTTTTTATTTATCACTTTTTTAAATTTATCGTATATAGAATTACCTATTGTACCCTTAACTTTTTTACATAGCATATCAAATTCGTCTACTATTTCGACTGATTCCGAGAGCGACATCCCTTGTGTTTCTAGTTTACGAATGGAACTTGAAACAAAGCTATAATTTGACTTAATATACAAAAGGATTTGTAGCAATTCTGTTGATGTTACTACCTTTTTACAGTTTTCTAGAGCAATGCAGTCAGCAGTGATTTCAAGAATTACATTTTTTATTCCTTCAAAATTATCGGCGAAAAAAATTGCAGCCTCTAACCATGTTCCCTATCTCGTAATAATCGGTTCAGGAGGCAACTTAACACCGGGAAGTCGCTCCTTATAAAATTGGATTCGTAAAGGTGCTTTTAAAAATACTTTTTTGACATTGCTAATTAAATCATTAATCAAAGGGAATTGATTCCTAATGTCTTCGGCTACACGATTGAACCCATGAGCTAAACAAGTGGTATGAATAATGTTACTATAAAAAATTTTAAATTTTGCGCGGCTTTTATCATGTATGGTGCAGCGTCGGACAACATTAGTAAAATTTTTTCACAAGGTATACTTCCAGGTAAAAAGAAGTTTGATAAACCTTCTTGAACGAATTGGGAAATTGTCACATTATTTGTTTTTTGATGTCCTTTACAATAAATTAAATATGAATTACCTACAATATCTTCATGAAGAATTCCTATTAGCAAATGGGCAGTATAACGGCCACACTTATCCGTACTTTCATCTACCATGATATAAATAAAATTATTTCTACCAATTGTTGAATTTCTGCTATTGTTTGCTGGTAACAAGGTGTGACATAATTTTTTCGTAAGGTACTTTCGTCGAGTATATTATGTTTGCAATATTTTTGCAGAAATGATTTCAAGTTAACATTGTTTAATCTTACTAATGGTATGTTAGACGAAATTAATGCGTTGCACAGATCCGTATTATATTCTTCTTGTTCTGAATTTCGTGAAGTTGATGCTACACATTGACGTATAGATTGCTGCGCACATGCGGATCGCTTTAGTTTTTCACAGTTTCCAATATGTGATGAAGTTTTAGCGTGTTGATAAATCAGGTATTTTCTCTCAGAAGGCACCTACAACAACAATTGTCATTTTATATCAAAAGTTAAAGAATTCAAAAACAATTGTAAAGCTTTTAGTACCAGTTTACTGCAGGCTCGACAAAATATTTTGTGGCCATCCTTAACCAGTTCAGGATATGGCTTAATCCATAAAGAAATTAGTTCGCTATACTCATTGTATGTACGCACAGTATTTAAAAACGTAACACAATTACATGCTGTTTCGCTCAAAGATATTCAATGAATGGATAGTTCATTTGGGAATTAATAATAATAAAACGTATTTACCACATCCCTTCTGCTAGGCGAAATTAAACACGTGCAGTTCTTGGAAAAAAGTATTAGAGAAACCAATGTAAAAGATTTATCGTTCTGAAAATTGTCGGTTGTCAATCTACATTAGGAATTACTAGGAACTTTTACTAATAGAAATAATAAGAAAAAGCTTAAATATGCAATATATGCAACTTTTGTAAAAATATGCATAGAAATGCCTAAATATGCAATATATGCAATCACTAATTAGCGCTAATTAACTTCAATTAGTGTAATACGTCTACGTATAGACTATAATTAAAGATATGCAAAAAATAAAATCCGGTGTCTAGTTACTACTACTACTTCAAGAGTTTTTCTACGAGGTCTGCCTTGGATACTTCTGTCATTCTAAGAGTTCTAATGTTTGTCAGGCTTGTATGTAAATAACAATAATAAATTTCTTTATAAATCGTATGTATAATGTAAATGCCCCTATTGGTTGTTAGTGGTTGGGGGTCCCGCATGGATCTGCCTTGAGCCCTTCTTTTTTAGTAATTCTCATATTTAAACGCAATACGTCATTTTAAATCGCAATTTTCTTTATTTCGCAGGGTGGAGATGTGCTACAGGAGACGGTCTCGGCCAACACCAGCGAGGACACGGTCAGCCTGGAGTTCCAGCGTTCCGATGGTACGCTCGTGACCCAGCTTATCGATTTCAGAAACGTAAGTCGACTTCCCACTCTCTGTTGTACACCTATATTATTTGCTCCGTTTTATATACATATACACACACACGAGCGCGGAGGCACTTTGTTCGAGTCGACATTCCGCCGATGGCACCGCGGGCGGCCCGCCCAGACGGAAACGTCCCAGCGGGACGTTTCAATTTTTATCCAGCTGCGAGCGCGATCTTCGACGCCGACTTCGGTTGAAAAGGAACGAGGGTTGTTTTGCTCGGTTTTTCCGGACGTCACGGTGCGCGCTGGTAGATTGTCATTTCGGACATTCGGTGGATTATTTAAGGGCAGGGGGTGGATGTTTCGGGGATTAAAGGCGTTTGATGTGGGTGGTTCGGTGTAAACGCGTCTTTAAATTAATTGTCGTCCAACCCTAATTTTCATAACATCAGTTTTTCTTTTACTTACTCACTTTAACCTCAAAGATATGAATACCCAGGTAACAGGGTGACGTGAAATGACGTTTAATAGACGTCAATATCACGTGATAGATGTCATATTTACGTCTGTTAAACGTCATTTCACCTCACCATATTTTTCTTTTTTTGTGAGGGGAAACCGCTTGGCACTGATGCACGGGTTCAGTGTACATCAGTAGTGTCGGGCGCTACTCCGACTAAAACCCCTCCATTGACCTTCTCTGGCACTCCGGAACCGTGATATGATGTCATGTATATCATAGTGCCAGCGGTACTATACTCTGAGTGTCCGTCGTCCGTCGCTACCTCAGCCTAGCCTCTGTCGTCATTCTCGTCTTCTCCCTCTGTGACATAACCCGGTAATAAAGTTTTTGCAATTCAGTTTTGGCACTCATTAAGTTCACCACCGTATTGATATTAATTGGGGAACCGATACGTCCTTCCAGCTCCAGTCTTGCTGCGGCCCACCTTTCACAGACGAGAACCGCATGCTCGGGGTATCTCTGGCACCACAGTGCCCACAGGACTGGCTATCAGCCAGCTTAAATCTCTTCCGATACGTATTGAAATGGCCATGCCCAGATAGAAATTGGGACAAATCATAGTCCGTGGCCCTATGTTCACATTTCACCCACGGGCGCAGGTCGGGGATCAAGGTCTTCGGCCAGCTGGTCTCATCAGTTTTGGTCCAGAGTCTTTGCCACTTTTCAAGCGTCCATCTCCGTGCCCTGGTCCTGCCCATGTCCGTTACCACGTTATTGGTGTTAAAGAGAGCTCTCTGTTCCTCTGCAAGCAGGGATATAGGAGGGACTCCCGCCAGCACCCGGACCGTCATACCAGCCGTCGTGCGGAAAGAACTCGTGACCCTAAGCAGGATCCTACGCTGTAAACGCTCCAGTGCCTTTCTGTGGCGTATCATTTCCAAGGCCCTGCCCCAGGTAGGGGCAGCATACAAAATCTGAGATTGCAGAACCCCATAGAGTACTTGTCTTTTTATACTTCCCCGTCTTCCAACAGTGGGCATCATCTTCAGAGAGCGGTCAGTGTGGCCTCCGCCCTTTCAGAAATGTATCGGAGTGCGGTCCAAATGTCAGACGATGATCTATGACCACTCCCAGGTATTTGATCTCGCGCTTTATAGGTATATGGGTGCCAGAAAGACTAAAACCAAATCCCCAATCCCTGCGGGGACCCCTCAACATCACCGCTTCGGTCTTTTGGGGGGCGAGTTGTAGTCCATTTCTTGTCATCCAGTCATCAATGATCTCTAGAGATTCATTTGTTTTGAAGACCAAGTCTCACGTGTCTTCTGCCTCTATCAATAGGGCCAGGCCACCATATTATTTGGGTAGTTTTGGATCAACAAATCGATTTAAATTGAATGAATATACTGTATTCATTTAACTGCATACCGAACTTACTCAATAACATTAATGATAAAATATGAAGCCGAACTATAGACGGACAATCATGGTTGCCGACATATATCTCTCAATCTTCCAAATTGTTAGCTTTTCATTGCCTTTTTTATAATAATACTGAAAATAAATTGGAATTAACTCTTGTTTTCGATTGTATATCTCGACACTAATATAGGTCTTTCTTATATTTTTAATAGTAAAAAATTAGAACACTGAATGGTTGAAATGAAAGCAGTAGGTGTTGCAATCAAGCATCTTTATAAATCTGATGATGCCATCAGTAAATATAATCCATGGGGACAATTTTCTGTTTCAGCACGATAACTGTCTCGTGCAAAATCGCAAATGTGCAAGAATGGATACGTTCCGCAAACATTTATTTGACAAGTATTGACCTGGCCTCTAAATAGTCTGGACTTAAGTCTTATTGAAAATGTTTGAGCTGCATTAAAGCAGAATATATATTTATACATATTGCTGTGTACTGAAGGTACAAAAGAAAATGCAAAAGAATTTATAAAAATGAAATAATTAACATAGCTCAAAGGATAAAAATAAAAGGGCACAAAAAAAACAATTAAACTCAGGGTTACCCTCGCAATTAAAACTTGAATTTAATCATGAAAAGTAAAATGTGGGTGAAAGAAATCTGACTTGCTTTAATTACTCCAAAAATTGAAAAGGTTCAATCAAATTAATAATCAGAAATTTTATAAAAAAAAGAAAAATGTTAATTACAATTACGCAGGAAAAATAAAACCTTGGACAAAAGGTCCTGGTCGAAATCAAAACTGCATTAGACTCTAATATTTACAAAACGACAATGCAAATCCCTTTAACAAGCAAAAAGAAAAACAGTTCAGGAAGATAATCCTTATTACAACAAAAATCCACGTGGTTTCAAAAATTAATACCAACTAAATTAAACGTGGACAAAACAACTAAATTACATAAATGAAAACTTACATACAAGCACAATGCTTCTATTCACCCACCCCGAGGTGATTAATAAATAATTACAAAACAGCAAAATATAAGAAAAACGAAAAATTAACTCTTTAAACTTAAAATATACCTTCCAGAACTGAAATAATAAATGATCCTATATCCAATTGTGTACACAATAATATAATACCAATATTATATAATGAGTTCTTTTGATGGATGAGATAATATCAAAATTAACGCAACAAAAGTTAAATCAAAATGAAATACCGAAATGGCAGCTAACAAAATAAATTTACATGTACTTACTCCGCATCTCGTCAAAGAACTGCTTTAGAAGGTTAAACAGTCGCATATATATATAATAAAACAGCTGCGTGCGCTGCACCTAACGCACAATGATCGTAGAAAACAACTACAAGAAAGGACATGAGCTAACAAACAAACAAATATATGAAAGAGTGAAAACAATTTCAACTGGACATTTAAATAAATAATTAACCAATCAATTCATTAACTAAATCTTATTTAAAAATAACAATTAAATTCTGAGATCAATTTCTCGAAACATTGAGAAAAACAGATCGTAATAAAATAAGATAACTGAATTTACAAAAACTGGGGTGCCAGACCACAGCACCATGTAAATACTTCCTTCCAGAAAATGCAGATAAACTATGAGAAATTTATAGCAAGTAATCGAAAATAATGGAGACTGGAGACATTGGATGCTTCAAGATTAAAGAAATGAGTTTATGCAAATGTTATAATTAGATAAAACAATAAAATAAATTTATAGTGAGAACATTTTGTTATTACAGTATCACATGTTCTTGCATTTACTATTGAAAACTATACATTTTATTTATATTCACATTCACTTATTGCTAAATGTTACAAATAAAAAATTACGAAAATGACAGAAAGAAACTTGCCTATCCACTATATTCCATATTGTCCGTATATATGCGAAATAGGGTATTCTAATAAATCAATAAGAACATTCAGAAACAGAAAATCTATTTTACCACGGAATACATAAATATATTATTTCAACGCGTGCTTGTTTATGTCTTAATAACAAAAACTAAATTATAAAATCCTATGTCGGATAAATACACAACTAATCAAACATAACATCTGTTTACACCGGTAAGCCGCAGTCGTAGTAAAAGCTATAGTCCATTTTAAATGCGCTCGCTGCATACATTTTCGCGTAGTTTGTTAACTTTTTTTTGGTAGGAGCTGTACATACCCAAGTTCCATATGTACTAGGTTGCCTCGTAACTTTTCAGCCAATCAAGAGAAAGAGCGCGAACACGTCATCATGTATGCTGTGTTTAATAAGTAAAGTGGTGCATATATGTAAAAACAAATGGCGATTTGTACCCCCAGACTAAATATTTATTTTTTTACAAAAATCTTAATTTAGAAATTTTTTCAATTAATGTTTTGTCAACAAGAACGTGTCTTGCAATATAATTTAAAGTTCTTTTTATTATAACAGAATAGCCAAATACCAACGTATATAGTCAATGAAATGTTCCACTAGCGTACTATAGATGGCACCGCAGTATTCTCTTATGGAAATATTATCACTATAAACGTACAACTATGGTACAACAATAGAAAATGCTAGTGGTGTCATGTAACGGAACGGGTTTTCGTAACTGGAAACTTTTGGTGATGGCCAGCCCAAATTCGAATAAGACAAGCAAATTCCGTCTCACAGCTAACCCACCTGCTCTTGGAGCGACTAGCCACTGCTGAAAAGCAATCTTTTTGTTCGTAGCGATTGGTTTTTAGAAAATCTAGCCAAAGATGCTCTCCAACAGTGTTTCCTCAGTCAGTCGAAGCAGGGCCGTTAGTTAGCCTAAAGATTGCTGATTCACCCACCTCGTCGGCTTTCTCTTACCGATGATAACTTCCTCTCCAACCCCTTACTATGGGTACTAAATAAACTTCTTTCGAGTTTGGTATGGTGAAATAATAGAATGATTACTTTTTACACTAATATATTGAATAAATTTTGTGACAATAGAGTTAAACTAACAATCTACAAATTTAATAAAATAACAAGCAAAAGACAAAACGAAACACAACTATTTAAATGAATTTTTAAGCTTTTCTTGATAATGTTGATTAACTTAAATTCTAGTAATTCTTACTTACAAAATTATTTATTAAGGGAGAGAGAGAGAGAGAGCGAACGAGTTACGGTTTTACACAATTGCAATGGTTAGTCTTAAGCAGAAATTTTGTACATCTTACCGCCGATTTGGGGAAATAATTCTTCCCGTATTCCAAATTATAAGGCACAAAACTTACACAACACTTACAAAAATTTAAAACAGAGAAAAGGGGGAATTTGTACGAATTTAGCACTAGGACAAAACACCTCTCCAGGAAAGCTTTTGCTTCCTGTTCTCGAATTTTAAGCGTATTTTGATTGCAAAATCTAAGAAGAGAAGTTTTAATTTTAAGATTTGAAACGCCCGGACGAAATGGGACGCGTGCTTTTACTTTAGCTGAAACGAAGTCCACGAATCAATTAACTCAAAACAGCAATGTAAGAATTTTTATAAACTTTGATTGTGACGTCATTTCGCACCGACAACTAGTTACGCTTCTCTTTACAGGAGGGCGCAAGTATGACCGAAGACGTTATTTTTCTGATCTTCAAACGCTCTACTTGAGAGTGACGTGGGATCTGTTGATCAGCTTTTGTAACATACAATAAACAATGAGGCAGATAATATACAAAGTAATACCATATTATTTTAATTACGCGAGTCTTTAAACGAAAATAGATTATTATTTCCCGTGAAGTAGACGCTGCTTCAGCAAATGCCACGGTACCTATATAAAACGTACTTGTATTATACAGGATGGAATTTCGAATTCTTACAGTGCGTCAGTGGAACATTCTTTGACTCGAGAATGATCGCGAGGCGCGTCATCACAGCGTCATCGTGTACCCCCCCCCTTTCCCCGGCCTCCCCTGCAACTTACGAGGCAACCTAGTATATACGGACCTTGGTACATACCTCCGTAATTCATTTGATAGTTAGCCAATCTGTTGTAGTTGTGATTTTTTTAATTACAATAAAAATGCTTGTTATATAAGATGCGTATCATAAAAAAGACTACTTCGCTAGGCATCAGACGTTAGTGTAGACGAAATTGGTCTGAAGAATTAATGAGAACTGGAAATTTGGCTCGGAAAGTTTGTTTATCTTAATCTCCTTCTCGCGAATAACACTCAGAAGCTTTCCTCGCTCCCTTTAATCTCGTTTTAATAATTCATCTGCGCGAAAATGCCTCTACCGTTGTTATAATATTAAAACCTCTAAACGGCAGAGGGAGTCTCATCGTATAAATATTATATATCTAGCGGTTGGAAATGCATGAAATTCGGCACCCATCAATGCTAACTGTATTATTTATTATTTACCTTTGACCTTACGTAAATTGTTTTTCTGTATTCGACATACGTTAATATATAACGAATTTGTTTAGTTCGGTCGACTTTTTACTCAAAATGATACGAGTTATAGGAGCCTGACATATAGGTGTCTTAAAAAGAGAGGAAATAAGAAATAAGAAAGGATATTCTATGGAGGCGTATGTGTTGAAAAGAACAAAAAGTCTTATCTTATCTTATGCTGGCTCTTTGTC
>RXPK01002626.1:0-54302 GCA_004143645.1 Protaetia brevitarsis | reverse complement strand
AGACCTACCATTATATCACGACTTTCTCCAAATCCTTTATACAAACTGATTTTGACATAATGCTAGATAACGTATCTATATAGATAAGACTTTAATAATATGGGCTTTGCCGAGAAAAAGGGACATAAAATTTTGTAACGCACACAAAATAAAGGAAAAAAACAGTAGCAAAGTGCATAAATAAGAAAAGGATAAGAGTAGAGAGAACAATCGATGCCATAATAAATAACAAGGAAGCAAATTTTAGGGAATTATTTTAACACGGAATCAGAACCAAATAAAGTAAGTACGGTTCTGGTCCGTGTGAAATGAAAAAAAGTGTTTCTAATTTAATTTCGGTATCGAATATGTTATTTCGGTTCTATCCGGACTTTAATTACCACAAAACTAGAAAAAATAAAATAGTTACTATATTCTCAAATATAGTTATATAATGTAGCAGGTAAAATAATTTAATCCGTAATAAAATTTTTATGTGAAAAAATATTTTTGTAAATGTTTTTGATACGTTTATATATAAGGTAGGTACCCAATCGGGTGCATCTATATTCATTACAGCACTAGTTGTTTATGTTCATTAAACCACTAACGCTAAAACTGCAACAAATATTTTGCATGTTCAAGTTGCTTTGAGATTATTTTTGCAAGCTTACACAGGTTACCAGTATTTCCTTATGTTCTCATGTTTATTTTCTTGTATTAAAAAAATGCGCGTAATAAACTGTTATTTATACTTACTATTGATAAATACATGTGAAACCACGAAGAAAAATAACCAAAGCGGCTTATTCTCGGAAACGTCAAAACGTGAACTCAATATACATGTGTTGCCAACCTATACTGTTTTCTGTCCTGGCATCCATTTTTCATTATTATTTTCCATAACCATACCAAAATCAAGGTTTGTCGGTCTAAAAAATAGCGCGCAACACTGTCAGAAACTTGTTTGTAAGTACTCACACACTTTTGCTCATACTCGCGAAACTATAGTTTCTGGCCCTGGTCCACTATATCGCATTTTGCATTTTTGTATCGCAGCCGGACAAAATAGAACAAAGCAAAGCATTAGATATTATACAGAGTGATTCACGTTATACGGCGCGGAATATTCCCCAGTAGCAAAATTTAAATTTCCCACAATTATTTTCAGTAACTTCAACAGATAGACATTAAAGTAACTAGTAGTCTAATACAAAATCATTGGTAAGTTCGTGTTTCAATGTTGAACTTACTACAAATAATTGCGGGAAATTTAAATTTTGCTACTAGGTTTATGGCTAAAATACGTATCATTAAAAAAGTTTTACTTTTGTCATATTTACTATAGGTATGGGGTTCTGTTATGGTTACGCTTCAAAATTATTTTCATATCACTCAGCGTATTCCCAAAGTTGTGTTTTTTTGTAAATGCAACCCTCTGTATATTGTTGCATTTTTGGATTCTGTGATCAAAATAAGTATCTGTTCTAATAAGATTTATAATACCAAAACCTTTTTTTAATGATTTGAAGTTTACAAAAATCTAATCTAATTTAATTCAAATTTCTAACCAAACTAATGATGAGGCACTTTTTAATGGTTTTATATACATTATCCGTTAATCTTGAAGAACATTGGGAGTTGTGGGAGAAAAAATAAATGTGATTTGTGTAAGTCTGAGGACTTGTTTATTATTGGTTTCAATAAAGACAGCAATTTTGAAATATGTCTGGAAAATGTCTCGTGAAACAAATGCACTTCATAACATTAACCGAAATTTTTATAATTTATTTTTAATATTATCTACCATTTTTGGAAGGTATTGGGAGTTGTAGGACAAAATAAATGTGATCTTTATAAGTTTGAAGGTTTTTTTTTATTGATTTGAGTAGCAATAATACGTAAATCTTGCGGTAGGTGGGAGATGTCTTTACGAATGGAATTAATTACTATCATATCGTCATGCTAAAGCACTTCCTATCTTCCTAACATTGCCTTAAATTTTTATACTATTTTTAAAGGACATTGAAAATTGTTGGAGGAAAAATGAATGCGATTTTTATAAATTTGAGGGTTAATTTATTTCTGCATCTAAAATAAAAAAAAGATGTTTGTTTTGTCTAAGTATTCAATATTTTTTTTTCAAATAACATTATTTTCGAGTTATTAATAATATACGTTTGCTGTATAAGTAGTATTTTCGGTAAAAGATGCTGTACAATTCTAATCATTAACCACCAAACGCATAGATGTCAGCACAGATATTCTTATAACAAATACACGAGTTTTTGTTTATACAGTTGACAAGCGTTTACCAGTTTAGTATATATAGGCACAGGCGTTTACGAAAATTGGATTATAAAGTATCTACCGACTTTCTATCTTGTTCTAGCACATTGCAAATGCTATGATTTTTCCTTTCACTTTCGATACATCGGTATATATCCATTTTTTTCGCAAATCCCTTATTTTTGCCTACTTTTAAAAACCTGTATAATAGAATTCATATTTTTAAAGTATCCATTGATTTATTCTGTATTTTTTCTTGTTGTATTTTAATACCGAAAATAATTAACCAACCGTTTCAGTGAAACATTACCACTATACAGGGAAATCAAGTATTTAATTTTTATTTTTGTTAAATTAGATAAACCGTCATACCACAGTTATAAACCATATATTTTCTTGGAAAACTGATATCTTATAATTTCAATATTCAAATAATTTTCTGGTTTCAGTACGCAAAATTTTAAAATTGTGAGTAATAGCACCGTGTACTCAGACTTTTTTCAGATAAACACAAATATAATTTAAAAACATTTATTAAAAAAGGAACATAAATTCTGTCATTTAAACAAGATTCTCTAATAATAATAAGCAATAAAATTAAAGGTGATAGGAATTGTTTTTCTTTAATAAAATACAGCAGTATTTCTAATCCAAATTATTGATTTCTTTGTATACAAAATGCTTCCCATTTTTTTCACGGAATATTAAATTAAACTGAGGGGTATTTGCTTTAATATAATTCAGTTCAACATCACTTAAATCATCGGGCAGACTGTACTGAGTGTTAACAGGATCATCAATCAGTTCATTGAAGTATTCTTTTAATGTTTCCTTGAACTCTTCTGTAACATCATCTCGAGATTCATACTTCTTTGTATTATCCACATTTTTAAAAATCGCCCTTGCCAACTTCACTTCTCTCTGATGGTTTTTCTTAATCATCTCTTCTAATTTCACAAATTCCTTGCCGATCTCTTCGTTATTTGGAGCCCTTTTGTTGGCTATTTGCAATTTTTGTTTAGCTCCCTCGTAATCGCCCAACATCATCAAAGCCCTGGCATTGTGAAAATATACCTTAACAGGAACTTTGAGAGATGTGCCTTTAACCAAATGGTAGGCCTCATTCGCATTGGTGCAAGCTTTTCGTGGTACTTGAATTCTTGTATATGTAATCACTAAATTTGTATATAATTTCAAAAGAAGCTCTTGCTGTAGTTCTTGGTCTCGGTAATCTGCGAGAGTGCAACTCTCCAATTTTGAAACTGCTGTGTTGTATTCCTTGATTGCTTGTTTAATGAGATTTGAATTGAAGAATGAATTGCCTTTCAAATGCAACCCACCGGCATATTCATAAACATATTTGAAGCTCTGCTGGTCCTCCTTAGTTAAATTAGGATATGACAATGTAGAACCTGTATTCAAACAATTTTTAATTTCTATTTCGAATAGTACTTGTGTATCTGGAGGAACTCTGCTTAAGCATCCCATCTTGCCGTAAGCCAAATCTGGATGAATTAAAAATTGCGACTTCTCGTTAATTTTCATCGATTTTATAGCCAGTTCTAAGCCGGGGAAAGTTTGACCATCATCCAGACGTAACTTAAACGGTTTATTACGTGTATATGTTGAATCGAAGGGTGTCGGACTATATTCGATATAAGCATTGTAATCACACGTCACAAAACCACCGTCAGGTAAACCGTTTCCCACTCCTTCTCGTAGTATTCGCTTCTTTACTTTTCCATTTGGTAAAAGATTAGTCATCTTCTGTGCCAACTGTTCAAACGGCTCCGATTCATTATATGTATCCTCATCTTCAATACCCAAGCACTCAAAATTCGTGTAATCGAATACATCTTTGTCTAGCGAAGCATTTTCTTCAGCAGTGAAATCGTCGTATTTAATCTCGAAAACCGCTCCATCTCCCGAAAGGAGATCACTGCAATAGAAAAATGATAACTATGAAATTACAAGTAATATTGTCATCTTACATTTTTAAATTAATACATAATTTATCAGTTGCTTTTATATTCAACCCTGGGTTGTCAAGGATGAGGTCAGTGGTAATTTTAGTAAGAATTGTTCGAGTCAAGTTTAGTTTCTAATATCACAAGTTACATACTTCAAAGCAACTCCACTTGTAAATCTCACCGTTGGTTCTTTATCTTCTGATGTTATTGAATCCATTTAGGACAATCTTCACAGAGACTATTGTGAGTTTTGTTATAATAATAACAATAAAGCAAAACGCAAACTCTTTTTACAATACGCATTTAACCGCAATCTCATTTATAACCTCAAAATCGCTGAAAAAGCTCAAATTCGTCGGTGTTCGGTGTATTTCGACGGTAAGTTGTAGATGCTGCTGCCATCTATGATTGCGATATTCCGATTTTAAATACAGATTACGAAAGTATTTACCAGGGGGAGCTATATTCAAATAAATATATGTAAACCAAAGTTTTATCATCTTTTCAGGAATATTTTATTAATTATTCATTCTATATAAGTTATTGATTATGGAATAATGAATTAGTAGGCATTCCAGAGGTGATTTATTAATAAAAATAAACGATACATTTTACTTATGCATGTTACCTACAAGCTGGGAAAACAATTAGAAATTCGATAAGTGCTTATTTTATTGCTTATAACAAAAAACTGCAGAAGTTAAAATTTTGAAAAATCTTTTTGGAACAGCTTTCATTTAAATTAAGTAGAACTAACTATTTGTAAAATATAGTTATAAATTTAACATTTTGCAAACAACAAAAATTATATATTTTTTATAAATATTTGGGTGCTATTTATATATTGAACTAAGGGTGTCCCGGGAAGGTTTTTCAATATTTTCAGCTGATCATTAATTTTTATGACAAACCGGAAATTGCAAGGTTTTTCTGGTTTTTATTTTCCATGATCCTAAATATATCGTCTTTTTTTTTAATAAAAAGCATTTGTATATTGTTAGTTTTCCGTAGTAAAACAACTTACATACGATAATGGATTCTGAGAATACCTAATTACTAAAATCGATCATTCGGAAAATCTAACATGTACCTAGTTAATGTAAATTAATTTTAATGATTGTTTAAATCGGCAGGTACAAAATGTAGATTTAAAATAAGTAAATGTTTATAAAATACTCATTATTTATTTTTATATTTGTAAAATTTTAAACTCATACTTTATAAATATTTGCTGCTAGGTATTTGAGACTTTATAGTAATAACAAATTTAATATTTATAAAAATAAATGATCATATTCAATATTCTTCCTTGATAACTTGCAAAATATTGACTCAATTCTATTAATATAATATAGACTATTTTTTTTTAGAATCGAATGTTATGTTTTTAAAAAATATATATCTAGAAAGATAACTAGCTGCTCCACCAGAATTTAAAAGATTCTTTGTGTGCTTTATTGTAAGCACTTCCCAAATTGCCCCAGATATCCGCAAAATGTGTGTATATTTGAGTAGCGTTATTGAACAATAATTGAGGATTGATCCCATATTGAATATAATATTATTTAATTTATAAATAAAAAAAGAACAAGGAAAAAATACAAAACGATTTAAAAAGCAGGCCAATCACAAACTCAATGGAAGTTCTTGCAGGTTCCAATGGTTGTTTCTGGTTTATTGCCAATTTATGGCACTTCTTCAAGTCATCCCTACGATTAATTTAAAAAAAATGCTCTGGTTTAATTAAAAAAAAAGAATATAATATTATTTCTTTAAATCTAAAGATTGATTCCTTTTAAACAAATGTTTTTGATATCTTACCTACATCCAATATTAATCAATTTCCCTAAACACATACACCATCTCTGAAAGGCTTAAGTACAAACGATAAAAACTAAGAGAAGAATAAATTGTGCGTTTTATTTGCACGTTTAACTGTTAAAACGTCTTCCATTGAAAATGCAACTATAAATAAATTTATTTTTGCTGTAATATTTTTCGTTAACAAAATTAAAATATTTATTTGTATTTATATATGTATGTATATACTTTCAGGCCATTATTTACTATTACGCTTATCACCGGGGATGTCAGAGCTCCATGTCACGAGCCCCATGTTCGATCCCAGCGAAGACGGTTGCAGAGTCCAGCTATGGATTTACCAGGAAGCTATGCAATTCGGAATTATAAGAATCGTACTACATAACATTAACAGGACCCAAGTGGTAGTCGATCAGATTCCGGGAGACAATTCTAGAAGGTAAGTCCTATTTTCCTGCTAAAAGTTTTACAATCGAACCAAAACTTCTTCATTAATTACCCATTTGGTGTACTGCAAAACAATTTCGTTCAAAAATCCATGCTCCTTTGTAGATGGATAGTGTATGAGAAAACGATAGGTAAAATTTCTCAGAAATTCAATATAATTTTGGAAGTGGTCGCGGGCAAATCCTTGACTAGGGGAGCCTTAGTCGCTTTCGACAATATCAAACTGTTGAAATGCTTCCCGGAAGGCGATAGAGTAGATTTGTGCACGCCAAATGAATACCGTTGCAGTACGACGAACGTGTGCATCAATAATAGCAAAATTTGCGATATTACTCGCGATTGTGCAAACGGCGATGACGAATCTCAAAATTGCGGTAAGCTAATTGAAACAAAACCATTCATTCCTTGTTACCCAAAGACAATTATTAATTTCCAGATAAAATCCCTTATGGTGCCAGATGCACTTTCGAACACGATTGGTGTGGCTGGCAAAATGAACCAGGTAAAGCTATGCAGTGGACTATTCAGCATGGATCGCCGGGGAATAATCTAACAGGGCCTAGTGAAGATCATACCTTCGGCAATAGCACAGGTAAACACCATTTACTCATGTCGATTATCCATATATTTGTGTTGATTGTGATTGTTATATTTGTAGGAAAATATTTGCATGTTTTGGCAATGAAGGAACAGGTTCATCCATTTGCTAGCATCGCCACCTTGAGAAGCGTAATATTTAACCCCCCACCAAGAGTACATGGTAACAGTTCGTCCAGATATTATAATTCGTGTACAGTAAGTGATTTAAGATTTTTTGGAGGAATTTCATTGGACTTTACACCCACCTATTTCAGATAAGATTCTACTTACATCAGTCCGATCACCACAAAAGCGGTTTCATGCTTCAAGTAACTGAATTGAGACCCAAAGAAAACGTTTCGACTGAACTACTCTGGAGCTATAATAATTACAAAGAGACTTGGGTACAACAAGTTGTAATTTTGCCTAATATCACCTACCAGTAAGTAATTTAATTAATTCTGATCAAAGAGAATCTAAAATAATGCTTTTTTTTATAGGTATTATCTTCATTTCGACTTACGAATCGGTATACGTTACGTAAGGGATATAGCCATAGATGATCTCTCTTTAAGTCCAGAATGCTTTGGATTAAATATACCAGCGGAAGATCTGAACGGTTACGATTACTTCGATCAACGTGCCGTTTATCCACAAATTACGGAACCTCATCCAGATTTCATAAATGAAACATGTAAGTCGCTAGTTCGCATAAATTTAGCTTTTGCAAAAATTCAAGCAAACTCATATTTTTAGATTACGAACTAACAACGTGCGGGCAAAGGGGAAGATATGGACCGAACAAGGACCAATGCAGGGCATTTTATAGCGACACTAAAGTCAAAGTCAAGGTTTTGGAAGGTCCTGGATTGCATGGTATACAGAAGTGGGTTGTCCCCAGCGAAGGATACTACACGTAAATTTTTCATTCTCGTTTGAAATTAATCTTGATCTGAAACATCTTCTTCTTGTTAGGTTCATATTATTTGGTGCTAGCGGTGGTAAGGGAAGTGGAGGAATGGGGTCCTCTAGAGGTGCAATGGTGAGGATTGTTTTGGAACTGCGGAAAGGGCAAGAGATCTACACGGCTGTTGGTCAAGAAGGCGCAAATGCATGCGTTAAGGTAGTTAGTTAATTATTTGCTTACTCTAACTTTCTTTAGCATAATTCTTTTTTCACCTTCTATACTTTCCTATTCATTCTTTTTCATATACTACAAGCCCCTCTACTACATCTTTCGTTTTTTCCGTCTTCCTTCATGCACTTTTCCATGTATTTTTTCTTTGTTAGTCTTCCTCGATAGTTTCTTTCCTTTGAACACGCGTTTCTTACAGATTCCTAAGAAATCTATCATTTGGCATTCTACATGCATGATCAAACGATCTCTACTGTCCTTCAATTAACTTGTCCTTCAATTAACTTGTCATGTATGTGTTCCATGTGTTTCCGCCTTTTATTGTTTTGCTTTCAATTTTCCTAAAAAATCGCTTTGTGTTTATTCAGCTTTTACCTTTTGTGTGTGTCCTGAAAAATTACGATAAAATTCTAAAAGAAAACTTTCGCAATTTCTCTCTTTCACAAAAAAAAGCATTGAATATTTTTCTTGCACTTTTCACTTTATCTTCTAGTTCAATTTTCAACTAGTCTCAAACACGGATCCCACATATGTGTATTACGGTTTGCCACCTTTTATTTGTGTTTAGCGAGGACAAACTTGAGGGGGTGGGGGGATATCAGGCTAAAATTAGAGTGGCACAATCGAATGTTCAACCATTTCTCACTCATTCAGTACTGGGACCTTTCTTTAAAGTCCCAACATTCGTTTCGCTTTGTGTATTAAGTATTAACTTACATATTACCACATTTTTTTTTTTGGTTCTACATAAATGAGTCCTTGGGAGGATTTCTCCTGTCAAAGCGAAGACAAGAGGAACAGTCTCAAAACGAGGACAATCCTCGCGAGACAAGGATGGACGCCAACCCTAATTTGTACCTGCGTACTTTTTTTATTTGTTTTTAATATTTTTAAGTGACGATTCAAATTTTTCTCTGAATCCAACATTGGCACAATCGAATGTTCAACCATTTCTCACTCATTCAGTACTGGGACCTTTCTTTAAAGTCCCAACATTCGTTTCGCTTTGTGTATTAAGTATTAACTTACATATTACCACATTTTTTTTTTTGGTTCTACATAAATGAGTCCTTGGGAGGATTTCTCCTGTCAAAGCGAAGACAAGAGGAACAGTCTCAAAACGAGGACAATCCTCGCGAGACAAGGATGGACGCCAACCCTAATTTGTACCTGCGTACTTTTTTTATTTGTTTTTAATATTTTTAAGTGACGATTCAAATTTTTCTCTGAATCCAACATTGAACTCTTATTTACTGCGAACATCATTTTTGTTATTTGGGTTCCCGCCATCTTTCGGAATCTTAATGTTAATAATTTTATCTCTCTCTTATTCGCTTCTTTTCTGACTTCTTCTAAAACAAGTCGGAACACTAGCAAGTTTAAGATGCAATCCTGTTACTGTTGTCTAATTGTAAATATCAAGTTTTAAGAACTATTGTTTGACAAGAACTGCACCGTTTCTTCCGTTGTTATATCTATTATTTTTCTTTCTCCCTCCTCAATTATCTTGGCATATCTTACCTTGTATATTTGACCCTTGTATAATGCCTCTTTAATTTGGACAATTTCTTTTAACTCCATTTTTATTTGTGGTAAGTGTAATGAATTGTATGTATAAATGACATAAGAAATCCCCTCACCTTTGTTCAACTGTTTTTGTTTACAACTGTCAAAGTAAACAGATTTATTAAAAGTCATTCTCCTAAAAGACCTGAAACACCAAAAGCAGCACAAATGCTGATTTAAATTCTGCTGGAACTTTTTTTATTTCGTACAACTTCATTCATTATGTCTGTCAAATGTTTTACTTTTCCATTGCCCATATATCGGCAACCATTTTAACCCATCCTGAAACTTTCACTAATTTTAACTTCCTTGAATTCACCACTGCGTCTTTGCTAATTTTATCACTTCTTTATAGACCAGTTGCACTTTCATTTTCGCTTTCTTCCTTTACACTTTCGTTCCACTTTGGCAGTCCTTCAATGTCTCCTTTCCAGTATTCCCTAATTCTATCTTTCTGTGTAATTATATATCCAACTTCATCCTTTATAATCATTCTGCCATTTTTTGTTATGGGAGCCGTCTGACATGGACTCTCTGGAAATCGTGCAGCCTCTTAGCTTTTTGTATTTAGTTATTTCTCTTACTCATTAAATTATACTAGTCATTCCAAGATCCTAATAGCTCATCCTACCATACTCCTTTTTTCTGTTTTAGCTACTCTATTGTATCATAAAATAGCTGTTGATTTTCCTTAGAGCTCTCCCCCTAATAATTTCCTCGTCAAATTTGTGTTATGATTCTTGTTAGCTCTTTTAGCTGCTTTCTGCTTGTGTCAAAAGTTTAATTTTCAGTCCAATATAATGTTGTTACTTATTATTCTTCGCAGAGCCTTGGACACCAAACTAATTCATCATGCTCAACTGGCGGACAAAATATGACGGGCATCAAAGGTGTTCTACACATGCAAGTCAATGATGGCGGAGGTGGTGGTGGTGGAGCAAGTTATATGTTTTCCGTAAGTCATTTGACATTATACTATAATGATTATTATCAATTAAAACTTTCTCTCAATCAACATCTCGTATCTTTAGATGAATAGAAACAAGCAACCGGTTCCGCTAGCAATTGCTGCAGGTGGAGGTGGCCTTGGATTGGGTCGTTTTATCGATTCTGGTCTTCAGCACGGGCAGGCAGTTAATAGCAGTAGAAGACCAGTAACGGGAGAAATGGACGGACCTAAGTATGTTAAAGAGCTAATTTTAACGTTTTTGTAATAAAAAAAATTAATGCATTCTTAGATCTGCTGGAGCTGGTGGCGGCTGGATGATGCTCGATGAAGATTTTCCCGAAGATCATGTGCTTGTAGTGGGACATTCGTTAACCAAGGGCGGTACCGGAGGTAAAGCATGTTACAATTCCACAGACGGAAAAGGCGATGGCGGATTTGGTGGAGGCGGAGGCGGTTGCAGAGCTGGCGGGGGTGGAGGAGGCTATGCAGGTGGAAACGCGTGGTCAACGAATACAATATCCTTATTCTCTTCAAACACCACTAACGGGGAAGGAGGGTACTCTTATTTCGATCCGAATCGCGGTGTCGGCAACTTCTCTGAAGCCGCATCAGCTTATCATGTAGGTCAAGGAAGTATACTCATCATTCCCGCCATTCCCGGATGCGGCTGTAATTATCGCTGCTTGGCGTTGGACCCTGGCCGATCTAAAGTCGCTTGCATCTGTCCTAAGAATTGGAAATTGGACATCGACGGAAAGCAATGCTTATGTAGGTCATTAATCATTCATATACGAATAAATAATTCTACATATTTCCTTTACAGTGCTAAACCCTCCGGAACCATACCCTACTTGGTTTGTCTTCGCTCTGATTGGAAGCGTTCTTTGTCTTACAATAGCAATAGCTGTCGTATGTTTCCTTCTATGTAAGTCAAGGACTGTTCAAAATTGAGGTGGTCAATCTGATGTACCTATTTCATTGCAGATAATCGCTATCAGCAAAGAGCAGCTGGGATACTTAGAAGAAAGATGCTGACTGGCCCTGATTTACAACTAAATCGATTGAGGGTAGCTTCCGATAGTATGATGACCGAATACAATCCGAATTATGAATTTGGTGGTGTCGTTTACACGTTGAAAGATCTCAAGGATATTCCCAGAGATCAATTACGGCTAGTCAAGTAAGTTATCAAGCAGCATCAGATCAGATTAGATGGCCTTTACAGATTTAGTGTAATCCCTTTAATTTTAGAGAACGCTCTTTAATTTTGCTTTGTTATTTAGATTCTATCATCGTTAAAAGCGGATGCTTATCTATCTCAGAATTGCTCAAACCCATTTTTTTTTGTTGTGGGCGCCGTCTTACAAAGCGTGTCTCAGAAAACACTGCAGCTTCTTCGTTTTTTGTATTTAGTTTCCCCACTTTTTTTACCTATTAAATTATACCAAACATTCCAGGATGCTAGTACCTTGCACTAATCTGACCCCCATGTTTTTCTATGAGCTCTTCTAGCCAACATAAGTGCTGTCTTCGCCCTGCTTTTAATCCGAAACTGTCGATTCCAATTAAGCTTGGAGTCTAGGATGACATTAAGATATTTCATTTTATCTGACAGATTTATTTCTTCACTTCGGAGTTTTAGGGGTCTAAGATGATCTAAGTTCCTCCTTCTGGTGAATGCTATTGTGGTTATCTTGGGGGATTAATATTTAGACCCTTCTCCGTGGTCCATGCTTGTACAATTTGTAGGGCCCTCTGTATTTTGTCCCGCACTACGCTATTGAATTTACCCTGAATCAGAATTACAAACTCATCTGCATATCCCAAAGTTTTATGTCCTTCATTGTTCAGCTTCACTAGCTGAAAGTTTCAGCTCCACCCTGCGAAACATCTTCTTTCGACCAAAGCCACCAATGTCTCCCCCGTGATGGTTATATAAACTGATCTCTAATTAAGCATGCAATCTATTTCTCTTCCTCGATGTTTTAGAGATTGACGCTGTAAAAATATTGTCGAATGCTCGCTCTAAGTCTATATGCGCAAAAGCACTTCCTTGGTTTGCAGAGCATGCTCAGCTCTCTGTACGAGGTGACTCGAGGCTGTCTCTGTAGATTTTCCTACTTGATACGCATATTGGTCTTGATGTAGTGGCCAGTATGGTAACGCATCATCCATTACGTGTCTGTTTAACACTTTTTTAACAGTCTTCAGCATAAATATGACATCAGACTTATTGGTCTGAGAGACTTCGCTCCATCCTATCCCATTTTGCCAAGTTTTGGGGAGAAATCCCATTAGTAGAAACCTTATCTTTGCCAAGCCATCGCATTTGTACGTTTAAGAACCGTTCTACCTATCTTCATTCCGATGATTTTTTGCTACCACTCATTGGACTTATTGTGTGTCCATTCTTTAGTGGGTTAGTTTAATTTATCCACTTAGTCAGCATTCACAAATACGATTCCAAAGATCAGTTGCAGATGCTTTACCAGGAACTACTCATTCGCTAAAATAAATGTAATCATGCAGATGTGTTCGCAAACGCAAACAATATTAAGTTCAACTTGGTGGTCTTTTTTTGTTGTTGTTGGAGTCGTTTGACCTAAAATCTCCAGAAATACTGCAGCCTCTTGGCTTTTTGTATTTACTGTCCATTCCAAGATCCTAGTACCCTGCACTAATCTGTACAGGTCTTAAGCTGGGCGATCAAAGTAATCCTTTGGTTTCCTTTTTGACTTGCGAACAATTGCTTGTTTTTTTTTTTTCGTCCAAAGCGTCCCATTCACATAGGAGGTGGTAAGGGTTCTCTGTCATTCCATTACAGACTTCTGGGACTTCTTCCCAGATCCTCCCAGAATAAGGTTTTTGTCATGGTTTTCCCTTACTCCTTGGTCATTAGCGATTGCTAGGAGATAACCAAAGTCGTTTCATGGGCCCATTTAATAACAACCGCTAGCGGACTGATTTACAGGAAACTCGCGACTATGTGAACTAATCACATTTCATATAAAATAATATTCATATAATTGCGAGGCTAATGTATTGCAGTGGCGGGTGGTGCATACGTCACAGGCGCGGCCAACACAATGATTGAAGTTCGTGTGCTACAAACTTATATGAAGAAATTAGATCGTTGTAATGGCCCTGGTAAAACGTAAGCACCAGCCGCGGCCGCCGTATTATATTTTTGTTATTAACAATCATAGGGAAATTATTTAGTTAAAGTAGGAACATTTCAATTGTTATGGAATCCATATAGTACTTATTGTTAGAATAGGTAGCCTCTTATAGTACCTTTAGGTGGAGCACGGGGTTGGGATGATTTGTAATTATTTAGTTTTTCATAAAAAAAAAGTGTCATTCCCGTTACACAGTCTGCAGTTGGTATCTCCGAATCCGCTCTTATTGCTGAGCTTTTTCCCTTTTCTCTTATATGGAATTGTATCCTAATAATTTATCCAGATCCGAATTATGAACCATGACATCACTTGGTCTTCTTTATTTCGTCTAGTAACTTTTAATGATAACCACTGTACGATATACACATATGATGGATCTAATTATCCCTGCCTATAGCGAACGGGTCATCTTAAGTTGAGAGACCTCAATTTCTCTAACCTATCTTGCAGCCCGAGGTAATGCTGGCTTGCTAGATTTTTTCATGGTAAGCGGATTCGATGTAAGTCTTTGATTGAACCACGCACCAAGGTATTTCGCTTCTTTGACATGTGGTATCCTTTCTCCTTCTTCCACTAGTAGTTATAAGCCTTCTAGCAAAAATAATTGTCATGTTCATAAGAAAATGTGAACATGGTAATTATTTTCTGAGCACTGAAAGTTGTTTTTGTTTATATCAATTGTTGACCATGTTTAGAACTGTTTGTATTAGAATCTTTACAACCCCAGATGACGATTACTTTAAAATTCCAAATATTAAATTTTGCAACTGAAATCCTTTCCTGGTTTATTTGCGGATTAAGTCGTCTACTAGAGTATCTACAGTAAAGGAAATAAAAATTCGCCCTACGGGCATCTCCTTCCAGCTCTGTTTCGAC
The DNA here is from genome assembly GCA_004143645.1 of Protaetia brevitarsis. Lineage (NCBI taxonomy): Eukaryota > Metazoa > Arthropoda > Insecta > Coleoptera > Scarabaeidae > Protaetia > Protaetia brevitarsis. The sequence continues at coordinate 39,512 of RXPK01002626.1, read as the reverse complement.
GGTAGCTTTACAAATTGTAGATGTAAAAATCCTTTTTCTAGGCTAGTCGAATGTTTAAAAACTATGATAGTAGTATCGTTTCCAGTGGCGGCTGGTGCATATGTCACAGGCGGGGCCAATACAATGATTGAAGTTCGTCTGCTATCGTCCGAAATACGAACATGTTACGAACTTATACGAAGAAATTAGATCATTGTAATGGCCCTGGAAAAACGTAAGCACCAGCCGCCACTGATCGCTTCTATACTATCCAAATTTCATTTTTTTAGGAACATTTTTCTATCTCATATTCCGTAAGACTTGAATAAGAATAAAATTCCTGTGGTTTTTTTTTGCAGTCCCCAAAAATATTGGTTGATTTTTGAGGAGACTAAATCAGTTTTCTTCTTTCAGGGCTTTGGGTCAGGGAGCTGTTTGGCGAGGTGTACCAGGGTTTCTATCGTCAACGATCCAGCGATACAGTGGAAATGCCGGTAGCCGTCAAAACTCTACCAGAAATGTCAACCAATCAAGCCGAAATGGATTTCCTCATGGAAGCTCTGATCATGTCAAAATTCAATCATCCCAACATCGTCCATTTCATCGGCGTCTGCTTCGACAAGCACCCCAGGTTCATTGTACTCGAACTATTGGCTGGTGGAGATTTGAAGAACTTTCTACGCGAATCTAGGCCTAAACCCGTGAGTTATCTCTCTATTTGAAATCATTTTTGCGATTAATATATTTATTTTAAAGGAACGAGGAAGCTCCCTCACCATGAAGGATTTGATCCTAATCGCCATTGATATTGCCTAAAGGTTGCAAATATTTAGAAGATAACAGATTTATACACAGAGACATAGCAGCTAGAAATTGCCTGTTGACTACGAAAGGTCCGGGACGAGTGGTAAAGATAGCAGACTTCGGAATGTCTCGAGACATATACAGGTCGGATTATTACCGTAAAGGAGGGAAGGCAATGTTGCCGATTAAATGGATGCCGCCAGAGGCGTTCTTGGACGGAATTTTTACAAGCAAAACGGATGTTTGGTCTTTCGGGGTTTTGTTGTGGGAAATCATGTCCATGGGTTACATGCCATATACAGGTTGTGCGAACAGGGAGGTAATGCAGTTAGTTACTAGTGGCGGAAGGTTGGAGCCTCCCGTAAATTGTCCAGGTAGATAACTTTAAGCATGTACCCAGAATGTGTGATTAATGCTATTTGATTTGAAAGGTCCTATCTATGGTATCATGACGCAATGTTGGCATCCGACTCCAGAGCAAAGACCAAATTTCCACACAATCTTAGAGAGATTGGGTTATTGCTCTCAAGATCCGCAAGTGATGAATTCTCCGTTGCCAGTGTTCAATCGTCCACCATCTCACGAACGAGACGCCACCCTCATGAGACCGAACAACACAGACGAGTCATGCTTGCAGGTATTTCGTATACGATCGAAATTCACAAAGATGTCCTGGTGTATATTCGATGAATTGTTTCAGTTTTCGACGTGCATCTAACTTAACCTTTCTCGCATCGTTTTAGGTACCACAAGCGACCGATTACCTAGTACCGAATCACACAACCTCTGTATCAGGTAATGCTGTAGGGTCAACGTCTTCAGTAGATAAGTTATTACCAGATAATTCAGATAGTTGGGAAACGTCGTTTGCAATGCCCCACTCTAGATCCACACAACCCCTTCTACCTGAAACAGAGAGTACACAAGATGAAGCCGCAGCAACGGTAAGGTTTCCTAATTGAGTTGTTTTTGAGAATCGGCCAGGAAACGAAAACAATTTTGGTTTGGAATGTTGAACTAAATTACTCGAAATTTCGCGCGTTGCGATTGATGTCTTTAATAATGGTTTTGTTTCTTTGAAATTTCTTCGCAATTACCATTGCCTTAGCTTTTTAACCTGTTGAGCTTGCGAAAATTGACGCATCCTTAAAGCATTTGACCGGCAAATCGCACGCATAGCACTTTTCACGGCAGATCACTGAGCATCTTGTGTTACTTTTGGAAAGGTAACTTATCCACTTTCTGTTGGAAATGATTTATAGCGTTCCTACAGATTCCTAGATTTTCCATGTCATTCATACCTTTGTTAACTGTATTTTGTGCATGATTAAAATAAGCATCGACTTAGCGAACCTTGTGTACATATTTATTCTAGCGTGTATAATTGAGACGAAAACAATTAGTTGTTTAACAGCTATGTTTAAATGGTGCACAAAACAAGAGAATATACATCATCTTCCTACACTGCACAAAATGTCTAGCAGATATCCATTAGATATCCTTTATGGATATCCAGAACATCCATTAGACGTTATAGACCAAATAGTACATCTAATGGATATCCCACAGAGCGCAAAATGTCTACCATACATCCATTAGATGTTATTTGTGGATATCCATAATGTTCATTTGACGTTACAGACATTCTATGGATATCTCTTACATCTCCAAATGTCCGCCTATTAGATAGCCAAATACTACATCTAATGGATATGTTATCTACGATACTGATCCCCTTGAATTCGTGACAAATATGCTTGTGGACAAGCAAATTCAGGATTGGTTAATCTCATTAGGCTTGGCGATTTTCGACCTTATTGTTTCGACCTGAAGTTGATTATAAGTATACGTACTTTCAGCACATACTTAGTACAGCTATTCAATTTTACTTAATATTCATATCAGTAATAGATCCAACCGTCGTTTTTTGACATGTTAATTCTATAATGAATCTGAAATTTAACATTACTGCAAAATCTATAACATCGGATAGATATCCATAAGATATGTGATACAAAGTTTATCTTCAAAGTTATTTTGGTATTAATTTTTACGTTAAAATTGCGATAAATGTCTTTCTATTAATTTTACAAACGATTGTAATAACTCCAAAACTAATATTCCCAGGATATCTATCCAACATCTGTAACGGATATGGATATGTTTTGGTGATTGGGACATCCAGTGGATATCTGTCGGACGAAGCGTGCTGTGTGGGTTGTTTTGCACATGCTTTGCCTACTAAATATTAAAAAAAATAGTGTTTATAATATTTCATACCCCTATCACCAGCTAATATACTAACATTACATGCAAATTCTTTGATTCACGAGAAAGATTTTTGTAAATGATTCAATGTATTTTTCTATATAAAACCGCAATATCAGCTAAGATATTGAAATTTCAACCTGATTTTAGATTTAAGTTTTTGTATTTCGATCGTAAAAACAACAGTAAATGTCATATAATAATGCTCTGTTTATTCTTCGTCCAATTACTCGTTGGTGCCAGTGATTATAATCAGGATTCGTTAACTACCAATAAGCGAAGATTATTTAAAAAAATACGTAAATTCTATTGGATAGGAAATAATCGTGATTATGAATCATGCATGAACGAATGCAGCTAAAGTGTTCGAAGCTAATATAAAGAGAAAGTTATACAAATAGTAAGATACATTTCTTGGACAATCATACAGTATACAAATATTGATGTGATGCCATGTAACATTAATACTGGTACCTACATGCATTTATATTTAGATGAAATCTACGCTGTTTGCATCTTACCCTAGAATTAAATAATTTTTGAGCGATCTTAATTCAACTGTGTAATACAAAATATTACAGGAATATTATTGAGATTATTTTTGCAATTATTCTAGGAATAATTGTTTGTGCATATAAGTACCTAAAAGAATGTTTAAAGCATATTCTAAAAATATCCTTTGCAATTTGGTAGTAGTGGTAATAAACCATTCTCAAATAAAATCAAAAATCTTAGAAACGAAGAAATATTTTTGATAGGTACATTTCATAAAGAATTTGAACTTTCTCGTGAACCAAAACGTAAACCGTCTTAAGGACGGTGATATTAGAATATGTAATAGTACTTTTTCATTAGATAATTAACGTAGAAATGAAACCTGTCAAAATAAAGCTTAGAGTATAGATGTTTGAAATATGAAATTTTGTCGTGGACTAATTATTTGTAATTCTCCCAAGTAGCACCAAATATTTATAAGACAGTTTTTTCTAGTGTATGTTTTACATCGGTAGCAGCAGATTCTTTTTCATTTCGTAAATATTTCTGGTATTTTGTTCCCCTTAATTCAAGAATTGCAAACAGTGTCATTAAGGCTGCCATACTCACTAGAACAAATTATAATCGCAAGTTGTTCAAATCACAGACTCTACAAACTGTTTAAGATCATGACTATCATGAGTAATTGAGATCAATCTTGGACAATTCACGATTAAAGATATTGGATATAAAATTAAACTTGCCAACAGATGGTCGTATGTTACAAACGAAAGCAGAACTAATACTACAACGAAATTAGAATGATGCCTTGGTTTTTAGTTTGACACATTAATTGTCAAAATTCCAAAGGCGACTAAACAAAACTTATCACACATGTTTATAGGAGCTTTTCGTCTTAAAATTGAATGACGAACCGCCCGTATTATTTCAGATTACGAAACACCAAGTATATCAAATGCTTCATTAAACTTTGGTATAACGTTATATAAGTGCTCAAGTGTTGATTATGTACTTATATTTCGTTTTTATTCTAATGCAGAAAACATTTTGTTAGAAATTCAGTATACCCTGGTTAAGTGAGCAAGTAGCAATTGCCTCAAGATCAATATCATATTTGCGACTACCCTTCCCAAGTAGCACATACATTCTGAGAATATTCCTACAAAGTACAATGGGATTGTATTCTGTAAGAATATAAGGAGAATATTTAAGTAAGGAAATATATATTTCTACAAAATTCTATTTAAAACTACTAATAATATTTATACATAATCTCCTCAGAATATTCGGTTGTGAAACATTCAAGAAAAATGTCATACATAATCATGCCATAATGGCGTCGACAGTTGTATGAAGTGTACTGTGGTTGTATGGTACTTGCTAGAAGCTGATTTATGGTGTGTTATGAAATACACTCAGTGCTACATAAAAGTTGGTAAATGTGATCATTAATAGAGGCAGGGAACATTTAAGAAAAAGCCTTGCTGACTTAACCTAAAAAATAAAACTTTTCTAAAGAGAAATAATTGTTGACGTGGTTTTCTCAAAAAAAGCAATTTATTTAAAACTTTTGGAAGACTGCAATTTAGTTTTGTTAGAAATACAAATTCTAAATCTTCTTGTCTCCTTAGATCCTGTTATGGAAATACATTGTAAGGTTACTGCTGCGGACATGAAGGCAGGCGCGTATACAGCTTGAGTTTATAGAGGGGGTAGTGGAGATGGTATTTTTATTTTAACTTAAAAAAAGGTTGCCTGTTTTCTGTAAATGTAAGATTTTAATTTACAACTGTGTTCTACTGGCTCTTGGAGAGGGGGAGGGGTAATTACCCCCATTATAATCAGAAATTTAACACCGTTATAGCTATGCAAAATAGAGTCAGACACATTAATAGTAATGAAAGATTCTTAGACAAAAATTTGAAGATACTTTTTGAGATGTTTTACACTAACGGTTATCCTAGACATATTCTAAATAAATTGATTTATCCTTCTAATATGTTTGATGGTCCTATAGATCGAGGAGCTCCTTTACAATTTAAGTATTATAAACTTCCCTTCATAGAAGGTTTGATCAAAAATCATACAACATCTTAAATCATTTGCTAATGTAAAAATTGCAAAATACAACATGTTAACAATTGGCAGCATTTTCACTAAAATTAAAGATAAAACTGCAACACTTAATCAAAAGGATGTAGTATATAGCATTCCTTGTACCGATTGTCAAGGTTGTTATGTTGGTCAGACGTCGCAAATTGTAAAGAACAGAATAGTTCAACATAAGAGTGATTGTCGTATCGGAAAAAGTTCGTGTGCCTTATCTCTATATGTCCAAGATCTTAAACATAGTTTTAATTATGATGGTATTTCCATACTTGAATTAGAACCTAATTACAAAGAACGATTATTTTTGGAAATAGTTAAAATAAAAAACTGTAGTAATGCTATTAATTTTAAAACTGATACAAATCAATTAAGTAGTATATATTGCAATATTTATCATCAATAACTTTTTTTTCTATTTATTTTATATGTATAACTGCAAACAATTTTTTTTATTAATATGTCTGGCCCCGACTTGCATTTAAATGTTTTAACTATTTATCATTTTGTCAGCTGTTATTAATCCTACAACCTTGTAAGCAATTACTTATTGTGATTTTCTATATTGTTTCATTTTAATTTGTATATTTTTAGTGCCTCCTGAAGATGTTTTAAATTAAAACGAAATATCGAGGTATTTATTTAGTTTTATTTTGACAGACCGAATACCCGTATATTAGTCTGATTATATATATAATATAACACATTTGAAAACCTATATGGACTGAATATGTTTATTAAACTCACAATATACAGAGTGTATCAAATAAAAAAGTAAATTTTGCTTGGGTGTTAACTACACGACATATAAAGCACAAACCCACCGAAACCGGATTTCATCATTAAAGAATAAAAAACTAAAATTTAGAACCAAAAATTCTTTAGTCCGGGCCTGGTGCAAGGAAACGTCATGTTAAGCACCCGCTAAACGTGGTATTGTGTATAAATACATTTCACTCTTTTAGTATTATTCTTAATGGTATGGCGTAAGTTCATTTAACGTCATTCTGAATAAATAAAGGCCCTTGTAAAAATAGCAAAACTGAGGCATTTTAAATTTCTTCTTTTTATAAAATAAACATTCCTTTTTTGTTAAGAGCATTCTACGTAAGTCTACAAAGTATTATTTTTAATATCCTGATAAGACGTTGGAGTTTCACCGGATATGCGACTTCAGTAGTTACAAAAAACGTAAATATTTTTCTTTTGCTTTGTCGAATCGAGAGTTAGTTGTTAATAAACGGTACCACATGAATGTGAGTTATTTCTTTTTGATTTATTTAATCATATAACGCAAAATGAATTGAATCGAATTACACAGAAATAAATGTAGATACAGAAAATTTGCAAACATGCCTTTTTACTATGATATCGCGCGGAAATGAACCTATACATTTCCGCGATTTTGCCGATGCATCAAGCTTCGATTTTCTTTATATGAAATCGTGATGGTCCTGAAAAGGATCGTTTTTTCGAGACGGAAAGAATTTAAATAAAACGTTCGAAGTGGCTTGCACTCCAAGCGGCGATCCACACAAGACTAACAGCGTAATAGCTGAATGATAGTGGTATGTGGAGGTATACTCGGGACAGCATTTAGGTTGGGTACAGGTGCGACTCTAGCCCACGGCATTTATAAAATATTTTTTTTCTCGTTAATGCTTACAGATAGACCCCCGGTGCATTAAGACTTTTTGATTGTATATGATTACAGCTGCTACATATTATTATATTTACCTCTATATCTGATACGCCCTGTATATTCCTACAACGTTCTATTTAAAATTACTAATAATATTTGTACATAATCTCCTCAGAATATTCTTTTGTGGAACATTTAAGAAAAATGTCATATATAATCATGCCATAATGGCGTCGACAATTGTATGAAGTGTACTGTAGTTGTATAGCAGTTGTTAGAAGCTGATTTATGGCGTGTTACGTAAAAGTTGGTAAATGTGATCATTAATAGAGGCATGGAAAACATTTAAGAAAAAGCCGATGACTTAATCTAAAAATTAAAACTTTTCTAAAGAGAAATAATTGTTGACGCAGTTTTCTCAAAAAGAAATTTATTTAAAACTTTTGGAAGACTGAAATTTAGATTTTGTTTGAGAAATATAAATTCTAAATCTTCTTGTTCCCTAGATCCTGCTATGGAAATACATTGTAAGGTTACTGCTGCGGACATGGAGACAGGCGCGTATACAGCTTGAGTTTATTGAGGGGGTACTGGAGATAATATTTTTATTTTAACTAAAAAAAAAGGTTGCCTGTTTTTTAGGTAAAAAATATAATGTCATCATAGGAGGGGTAATCACACAAAAAAAAGCAAAAAAAGGAGGATGGCTGTTTTCTTTAGATGTAAGATTTACACCTGTGTTCCAGTGGGTCTTGGAGGGAGGGGAAGGGGAATATAACACATTTGAAAACCTATATGGATTGAATATGTTTATTAAACTCACAATATATAATCAATTTTGAGTACATGTTGAAAGTTAATTTATTGATTGTTATATGTAATATAAATATTGTTTCCATCTATAAGAAATATTTTTCTTAAAATATTTTATAAATATTTGGTGCTACTTGGGATGTTAGAACGATGTTGACGTTTGAAATATAGAGTTTTGCTGTGGATTAATTAAAAATTTTAGTACGTATAGACATTCTAATGGACCATTGCATGGAATTACCAGAAACCATTTGTTTGTTCGATGGAACAAACAAATTGCATGATGCCAACTATGTAGATCAGTCCCGTTAGGAATTACTTTTCCAGGATGCTGACACAACAACCCAGATCACGGACGATAACCAGAACCCCACATCGAACAGACCACCAATGACAATGAACGGCAACATCAATGCGAACCCTAACAACAACGCGACCACCACCAATCGCAACAACAACGCAAAACCGGACGTGAGCAATAATTTGAAGGCAGGAGTGTCTCTAGATCCCAGCGCTCTAATAAAGCAAACGCTACCGCCTAGCCAATTGAAGAAGTACGCGAACATCAACGCGAGTGAGCCCCACTTAGTTACCGGTAACGGAGTCATCCAGACCGGTCCCTACACCGGTCAAAACAATTACGTGTACAACAACACGAATGCGAACAAATTCTTGAACGAATCAGAGATTAGCTGTTAAGTTCTTCAACACTCTTCAGAATAAGATCATTAAGTACCTATCTATTATTCTTATAATACATCATACATAAATGTGAAATGTGAGTTTGGATGATGATGATGATTTTGTTGCGAATTATATTAGATGTACTCATACTATTTACGATCATAAAAAAAAATTAGATAGAAAAAACAATATCTGAGGAAAGTGGGACGCTTATTAAATGGTATCTTTTTTATGACCAATAATACACGAAAGGAGTACTACAGTATTATCTTTTAAAACAAAACAAGAATATCCGACATTAGTTTTGATAGAGTATTATATACATAACTACGTGTAAACCCAAACCATTGATCGATTTATTCATTCTAATTAGAAATATCGTAATATCATAAGAAAAATTAAAAACTGAATGTGTTATAATCCTCAGACAGTAAGATAAAATTTCTGTAACTAACAATAAAAAGAATTACTTATTTAAAATGGTACATATCATTGATTATTTATTGATTATAGTAAATTCTGTAGAAATAAAATAATTTAGTGGAATAAAAACTGGATCCTCTTATCAAGGCTAAATTTATTTCTATTATTTTAGAAAATTGAGAAACAAAGTACTTTAAATGTGAGTGTTGGCAAATAACAAACATTTGTAGTGGTATTAATTTTATTAAGGTGATTATTTTTTTTCACATTTTTTAAAGTATAATGCAAAGTGTGGACTAAACGATTATATTGCGTGTTGCATCCATGAACCGTTTGCTTGCTCTAACGCACCAACAAAGTTTCGCTGCTTTTTCAACATTGATTTCTATATTTTCGCCGATGCAATGATTATTTTTTTAAATTACAATTTATGGAACTGACAAATGCAATTGAATCAAAAAAATAAAAGCTTGCGTAATGCCAATGCTATATAAGGGCCTATCTATTAAGTAAAGACGATTAACTAGTCATTCAAAAACGAATAAGTTGCGAGATTATATATATTCAGTTTTTAATTTTTCGATCGCTCATTAGAATATAGCCTTTTATTTTTATGTTAGTAATAATTACGCTAGGTAGTGCCAAATTTAAAAGCTCAGTGGCGTAACCCGCTAGCATACAAAAGTGTTTTACATTGCTTCCGAGCAACTTTTTGTATGTTAGGTGATTTTATTGTAATCATACAAGAGGTACAAGACCCGTAACAAGTAGCGAAGATTAAAGACGTTAGGGTATAAAATAAATAATAATAGCACATTCTCTAAATTCTAAATAGTAAGTAGATAAGATATACACGTACATTAGATATTTTTGTTCCACTTGTAGTGTGCCAAAGAAGAAATTGTAAAGAAATTTTGACTGATTCTAAAGTAAATACTCTTTGGAGAGAGATGATATAGGTATACAGCGTACGATTGTTACAAATATAAGTATAGATATTATAATTTTTAAATATTATATGTGTGTTTATGAAAGGGAATGGCTAGGCTAAGATTTCTCTAATAAGTAAATCGTTAATTCTTCATCTTCTCGTAGGAATATATATGTATTTGTCTGTCTACATTTTCTCTCTTAAATCTATTTATCAACGTGCTTGAATGTTTGCTAATGTACCTGTGTATATTGTTATTGTTTGACGCGTTTATTGTTTTTTACAGTTTACACTTTGCGAATTCGCGAAGTGGTTGCATTTATATTGGTAACTATTGTATAGTAAAAGTGCTACATTTAAGTTTTATATTCACATAAATTTTATTGAACGTTTCATACTGCTTGCCAGCGAAAATATATAGATACAAAAGTGTATAATTATGTTGATATATTTCTGGCAGTTCATGATGGTCTTTAGGAAAGAATAATAGAAGTAATAGGAACACTTGCATGGGTCATTTTTGTAAAATAGGTACTTTTTTGGGTTAATTTTAGAGTTTGCTAATTTTTGGAAATGTGGTGTGTGATTCCAGAACCATCATTTTTTTGTGAGGACCCCATTATTTATTTACTTTAAAGGAAAACGATGCGGTTTTGGTTATATCAGCAAGGATATTGTGAAAAATTTTTTTTTTTTTGGACGAATAACCCTTGAAAATTTATATCAAAACCCTCCAAGAGTGAAAAATCACTCAAAATTAAAAGTAATCTTCGATTTTTTTTTAAAGAAAATCAAAGATTACTTTGATTTTACTTTTACTCTGATTTCCTTTAAAAAAAAAATCGAGTCATTTCGCAAGTTCATGTATTCTGCAAACTGGTTTTTTTATATTTTTTTACATTCGTAAGGCCTTTTTGCATGAAACTTGTTTTTTTTAATAACGTTTCTAATATTTCTAATTTTCGGCATATGTTGTTGTTACAAAGTTAGGCAGTAGTATCATATTAGTTTATCATTAAAACCAAAAAAATCTATTATTATATATTATCTCATGAATTTTATTTTGATTTTCAATTCTTTTTTTTTTGCGAATAATAAATTTGTGAGTTAAGTGAATGTGTCATGTCTCAGGTCGGCTGAAAAGAAAAACAACATATGCATAACATTAAGCTTAATGAATAAAAATTTATTTAGCAATTATATAACTAGCAAATAGTGTAAGTAGAAGCAATTGCTAAATCTTCACATGAAAAAAAACGTTTAAGCAAATCCTGCCTTTCTTATATCTTTGTAGCAATTCATTACTCAACAGGTCTAATTGACAAATTATATTTGATGTCAGATTGTCGTTATTTTATTTGCTATTTCAACATATGTTTATTATAAAGCAAAACGCAGACAATAATATTATCGATGTTTTTTTTCTAAATGACTCCTAATTTTATACTGAAGGAGAGAAAACCTTTCTTTTATCTTTCGCAGAAAATATTATAATTTTGCTTCTTTTGGGCAGGATTTCTTCAAACAATCACAATCCAAAGCGATATATTGTAGTCACCTTCTCTTAAAAACACATATCCTTCTGTGCACTGTATATTTTTGTTTGGCGCACAATATATTTGTATGTTCACCCATAATTAAAAACGCTCAAATAAATACGAACTCACGTTTATACCGCAAAGAAACAAACTTGACTGTATGTATAAGCAAGTGATGCAAGAGTCGACCTACCTTACAAATTTGAAAGCAATTGCTTAATTTATTCATCCCTACATTTTAACCATATGCAAGCAATTTGCTTTTATTTTTATGAAATAGAATGTCTGCAGTTTTAAGCACTGTTGGCAGCAAAAGCAATCGCATTAGTTTTTATTTATTGCATTTCAAGAATTGACTTTGATTTTATAGGAGAAAGTAATTGCTAAATTTTCTTTCATTAGGCTTATTATGCTATCAGAATTAAAGAGGATTAATAACATCCTATTTCCTAATTTTACGGTATTGATAATAAAAAAAGTTTTGTTCAACAATCACAACTATTTTTTATGTTGGTAAGTCCTGTAATATAAGGGCAAGGATTATCAAGTCTTTAAATAACATGAATTCATAAGCAGCGTTTAAGAACGTTGTTTTCCGACAAAATACCTTTCAGTCGTCAAGAATATTACTTTAATATTTCGTAATTCGTGTGAATTCGCAAATTCCAAAGGCAAATCTACAAACCTTGGCTGCGTTTAGGGAGTTACGGCGCTAGAAGCGACAAACCGCTAGCGCTGTGACCGACGCTGGAACACCCTGAATGGTCCACAGAACAGTTTTTGCTAGCGCATGCCCTTTGCTTACGTTTAGGTGGGTTTTATAGCGGCGTTTTCAGAATTAGATTATATGTATATGTTATGTTACTTGCTCAAGCCTTTTGTATCACAAAACTAAATTTTTATTTTTAATTTTAGACAAAAATATCTTCTTACACATATAAAGCGATAAGAAATTGTACATATCAATTATATTCATCACAAAACTATGGGAAATGAAACCAACACAGCCATATTTTCTGGCGAAAATATTTTTCGCTAGAAAATATGGCAACCGCTAGATGATCCCGTGGTAATAGTTTCACTAAGTGTCGGCGCCTTTAATGTTTTGTCTATCAATTTAAGGAAATTCGCGATGGCGTGTGGCGGCTATATTTGCAACTAATAATTGCAAAGTGGGTACGAAAATAACCTATATACTCAAACAGACTGACAATTGACAGAAAATCGCACAACATCAATGTCAAAATGATAGAATGCAACGGCTTTGTAGGTTAGATCTTTGCTTGTAAACAGATTCAAATAGTTTTAGTTACAATTTCATCCACCTATGCGACACCGCGAATTTCCTTGGACGCCATGTTTGAAACCCATGTTACCGGCGATGTGAAACTACTCGATAGGGTATATATTGTGGTGAGGATAACCGGCAAATATTCAAATAGGAATTTGTAGAGCCTGTGAATTACATGTAATCGTCAAGTAATTGTGGTAATACTAACTTTTATTGTTTTTTTTGATTAAAGTGATGATGGACAAAGTAAAATGGAGACCATAAAGTCGCAGATAAGTAAATCTTAAATATAAGTGCAGAAAATACGGTTTTGTAGATCGATCAAATGAAATCATTTTATTTTGTGGACATAGTGACATTATATACAAATGGACGATACAAACTATATATCAATAGTTTACAAATACATATAAAAATTCAGGATTAATGCTTTTTTTCCTAGAGTTTATTTGAATATTTGCCGATGAGCTTATATTTATCTATCATATGTGCACAAAACATCGTCTGGATTAGTAGTTACAAAGAATATAAGAGTGAACAAGAATATTAGTGATCTTTTTAAAGTGTAAGTTAACCTACTCTATACAAAATAAATTAAACTTATTTTAAAGTTTTAATTACTGTGGTTGCTTTTATTTCCTATAGTTTTGTGAGTAATATAATTGCTGTGTACAATTTCTTATCCCGTATACGTGTAACAAGATCTTTATGTCTAAAATTAAAAATAAAAATCAAGTTTTGTGATATAAAAAGCTTGAGCTAGCAACATAACCTATCAACATAGCACAATTCTCAAAACGTCGCTATCAAACGCACTAAACAAGCAAGGAAAAAGCATGCGTTAGCAAAAGCTATTCTTATGGGCCGTTCAGAGAGTTCCAGCCCTAGCGGTTATCGCTTCCAGCGCCGTAATTCCCTGAACGCAGTCATTAATTTGTTTTGGATTTAAAATAGCGGCGGTCGGTGTATACGTCACCGGAAAGGCCATTACAATGATCAGAGTTCGTATGGTATCGGGCGAAATATGAAAATGTTACGAACTTAAGCGAAGAAATTCAATCATTGTAATAGTCCTTTTAAAGCTGCTGCTGATTCAAAGTTAACAGAAGATTGACACTTTTTGTTTGTTTAAAAGCACTTAGGTGGGTGGTAAACGTGACGAGTTTTTTATAGAAATTTCGGATTAATTTTTTGTTTTTGTAAATAATAATTATTAATACAGGGGAAGGTGGAGCAAGATGAGAACACTAAGCTTTAGTCACTGCATCAGGATTGTAAATTGATATGCAAGGTTCTAAATCGGCTTGTTGTAATCTTTAAACATTTACCTGCTAGTGGATGTATTTACAATTTTTCGATGGGTACGCCTGATGCTGTGAGAAAATTTTGAAAAGAAATGGGTAAATACACCATCTTGCCCCCATGGGGCAAGATGGAGTTCCAGGTGAGTTAAGAATGGGTTGTAACATAAATCTGGGTAATAGGTAAAAAAATAGATTTTATTCTTAAAAAATGCAGGAACAAAGCTAAAACTCTTTAAAACGGAACTACTTAAAATTAAAAAAAAATACAATAACGATTAGAATATTAAGCTTAATCTTCACAATTGAGACAATAGAAGACGAACTCATCCACATTATTCGCACACCCTCCATATACCCAACCTCGCCATCCATGGCATTACATCCATACTTCCCCTCACAATACTAACATAGAGCGTCATCTTCGTCAACAGAAGAACTTAATTATTTCCTTGACGTTTTCTAAAAATCTATCTCGTTGTCAGCACTTCTAGTTGCTTTAGGGATTCTCCAGACTTCTATTTTCTTGTAGCAGATTTTTATACGTAGTGCTTGTAAGGATTGTTGTTTTTCCCTTGTTACGCTTTGATTGAACCTGTACTTTATTCCTAACATGAGAAATAGGCATTATGTCTTCGAGAAAGCATAATGGAGACTCCATCAATAACTGAACATTCAGCAACTGCAGCTAGAGTTCATTCATCAAGAGCCTGGAAACACAACCCCATGCCTTTAGCATAATAGATTAGTTTTATATTTCTAGTATACGTATGATGTCCGTCCAGCAGCAGTAAAACCGGCAATTCTCTCGAGGCTCCTACTAGATCTACGAATTTCTCAAATCAGGAATAGATGTTTGTTTGCATCCAACCGCTTCAATGAACCTCAGCCCCTTCTCTAGGAGAACAATTATTCATAAGCTATAGATTCATTCTAGCTCGTGGAAATACACGCATTGGACGGTAAATAAGCTTCTGCTGCACTAAAACAGACTTCAATGGTAACAGTAGCTCTCTGTTCTGCCGAAGTTACGGCGCCTTGTTTTTTTTTGGGGCAATTGATACACCGATCTCAGCACAATTATAAATTTTGTCTGCAGTAAATTTATGCTTATCCAAAGCTTTGCCAAGCAAATCAAAAACTTGTTTTGCCGCTATTCTGTTAAAGCCCATGGCTCTTGCAGCTCTTGTCCTTTCGGGTTTTCTAATTGATAAGTCCGGATCACATCTCACAAATCCTATCAGCCAATCTTTTCCTGCAATTTTTGCATTTGTTCAACAATGAACTTTCCCCAATTTTTCAGACCATCGATAAGCAAGGTTTCTTAAATCTTGAATTGTTAATCCTGAGAGACCAATTCAATTTTTTCAAATATGTAACTAGCTGTGTCTCGTCTTCTAAGGAAGAAAATGGTTTTTAGCCTAATGATTTTCTAGGTTGGAGAGATCCAGCAAGCTGACGCGCTTCTACCACTTTTCTTTCTAGAATTGTTTGTGGTACCTCATACTCTCTTCTCTTCTGTACCCACGACAACCCTGTTGCAAGTAATGAAACAATTTAATTCTATATTTAAATATCCAACTATATCCAGGCATAACGGACCAGACTGAAGAGTAAGATAGTGATGTCCCCATGTTGCCCCATACCAACAGCCCCATCTTGCCTCTTTGAGACATTTTCTGGTTATGTTATAATAACATATTAAATATTTGAAATAAACAAATAACGCACTATAGAAAATGCATGCACGTGTGAATTAATAAGCACAAAAAAGTGTAGTTGTAAATAATTTACTTATACTTCCGATACTGGCCGTTGAACTCACCATCAAAATAATAACGAAATTCTAGAAATTGCAAAGTTCACGCACAAACAGCAATAACTTTGTTATTACGATTAGTAAAGTTTCCTACATTACAACAAACATAAAACAGCACTTGTCAATATCAGGTCTGCTATTATTTGACAGATGCTTACTGCCATTTTGTAGATAAGACGATGTCCCCATCATGCCTTGTGGCTCCATCTTACCCCACCCTCCCCTACAGTATCCAGTCACAGTATGCAGTCACACCATGCATAACGGCGTGGTAAGACTTGGTTTCTACAGCAAAAGAGTATACCATCCTATAGTTCTGGAATTATATTGCACTATATATCCAAAAATTAGATCTCAGATTATTTTTAAAATTTGCTTCTTTCTTGTTATTTATAGTGTAAAGGGTCCACAGCATGTATTCATTTATTAAACTCGACTCTTTAGATTCCAAAACAGAGCACAAACTTAACATCTTTAAGCAATAGTTTTCACAATTTTGGTTTCTAAATTGTGATTTATCTATTGTATCCTTAATTAATAAACGGATCCGTTTAAAATCAACGGAGCGCCATCTATGAGCTGTCACGGTTTTACTTTTTCATATTTTCCATGAAAAATTATATCGAATCACAAATGAATGTGTTTTGCCCATTATGATAGCAATTCAAAACGTAACAACAGGAATAAACGGTGCGTGAATGATGCGATTAAAATATCGTTGCGCGACTGAAATTGAATGCATTTTTTTCTATGGAAGTAGACTTCTGTCCATTATTAATTAAACTAAAATACATAAATATATTATAGCATATAGGGACGCGTGTGGTCACGTGCGTATCATAAAATATTTATTATGCACTTAGGAAAAGATAAAAAAAAAGAAAATTTCTTTTATTATACAGGGTGCGCTTTGTTAGAGAAAATTTATGTATATATATTTTAATATGTAACGTTATAGACGCTTATATACGACTTTTAGCTGATAATTTTAATATGGATATCTGTATTAATTAAACGATAAGGATTGACGTACTGTTTTGTGTTGTAAAAGAACCCGACATCACGCGACTATTATTAATATTAAAAAATGAGGAAGAATTCGATTCTCATTCCTGTTAAATATCGCTCAAAAGGTAAAACTTAATATAAATTAAGACAGAAGAAATATAGTAGTTTATTTGCTTTCGATTCAGTTAGCATTCGATAGCTTGGTACATACATATTAATTTCGGATAAAAAGTACGGTCGAACAAACAAACGCTTGCTTCTGTACAATAACGGCACTAAATGTATGATAAAAATATATTCATTTCAAAGACTGATTTTCCTTGAATATAATATGAGAAAAGTAGATATTTAAAGCTGAATAATTGTAATACCTGCATAATTTGATACCATATTAAATGTTACTAATGATTATTGTCCATTAGGAGATTTGTTATACATACGTAAGTTATTTAACAGGATATAGAACAGATTTGCAGGATACGTTTCGAATAGTATTCTTAAATATTAATGTTACATACAAATACCCTTCAGTAAGCATATATGGTTGTGGATTAGGGTGATCCTTATTTACTTACTAAGAATAAAAGATGAGATAATTAAAACAGGATCATCACAGTTTTAGTCGTCCCTGTAACATGTTAAAAAATGTAAAATAAGCACTAAATCTATCAACTAATAGATATAAGTGCCGCATCATTTCCGAATTTCACAAAATTGCATGTTATCAACTGTTTTTTTTTTTATTGGAGAACAAAACAAACAGAATCAGGGCTATTAATTACGCCTGAAATCGCTAAAGTATACATTTAGTTTATGCGGAAAATTACTATTTTTAAAATTTTAAAGAGGTTTTGATGCTGTGAACCATCCATAGATACTTGTCACTTTATGCTAAGGAGTGGACTGCTATTTTTAAACGTTATTAATAATAATTGTTTGAGAATGAACAATTTTGAAACTATTTAGTGTCTTTTTTTAGAGTACATTTTATTTAAAAAAATAGGCATCGTAATTTATTACCAATTTTGTTGTTTAAAATTAAACGCATTTTAAAAGAAAAAAAAATGATGTTCGTTCTCTGAAACATTAAAACAGCAGTTATCTGCTGGGCAATTTAATAAAAATGAGTTTCTCAAACAGTAGATATAGTGACGTCACGACTGATATTTTTCTTTCAAGTTATCTGCTTCACCCCATGCGATTATTATCTGTAGGACATTCCAGTAATTTATATTTAAAAAATAATATTAATATGATACAGAGAAACACCATAGATTCAGTTTTATTTGTAACAAAAGCTGCTTCTGTTCTTCAGGTTTTTTTTTGGTAAATACAAGTTCTAATTTTGAACTACATTTTGAGCTTTAGCTTCATTAATGTAGTTGTTCTAGCATAAGTTTAACGCCTAAATCAAAGTTTATGATTTTTTTTCTTGTTTTTTTGATAAACAGAGTAATAATTATACAAAAGTAAACTAAATAAATCCTTGAGAATAAAAAGCGTTGAGGAAAAATAGAAGAAAACACAAGAAATAGCGTATCCATGGATCAATTTTCTGCTACAAAAATTGATACAATAATACATTTTTTTTTTTTTGTATATAATTTTTAAAAAACTTTTTAGGAAACGGCATTTATTTATTATTTCATATTACTTATACAAAAACGTTTCGATGTTTAGTTACCACATCTTTTTCAATATGTCTCCGTGTTGGTAAATTCCAATTGTATGTTCATAAAGTCAATATTTTTAAATTTACATCTTTTTATGTTACATTTTAACATTTTAAACGATATACACAATATATAATACATACACGATAAAATTTGTAAGTATCAAAACTTAAAGTAAAAATATAAAAAAAAAAGTAAATTTAAAAATATTGACTTTATGTTACTATTATGAACATACAATTGGAATTTACCAACACGGAGACAAATTGAAAAAGATGTGGTACTAAGCATCGAAACATTTTTGTATAAGTAATATGAAATAATAAATAAATGCCGCTTCCCAAGAAGTTTTTTAAAAATTATATACAAAGCAAGTTACGGCAAAGGAAAACAAATCATTATCTCATATTTTATTTTTTAAAAGCTGTAAAGAGTATAATTGTTTTTATTGTTTTTTTTTTTTTTTAAACTAATCCGATAATTTGGAACGAAAAATTGGGATACATGAAAGGAAATAAACTTGTTGAAAACGTAGACATACATAGTGTTACATTTAGGAATTATAAGATTCAGTTATTAAAAATGATAAACAATTTTTGTTAATTAAAACTAAACATATAGCTTTTTGCTTATTATATTAATTATAGGTACTTATAATTTATTGATCTGGCTCACCTCACTTCAGTTTTGAGCGTTAAGCTAGGAACTACTCAACCCATTTGTTGGCGGATTTTACCGGTTGTAATAAATAGAGAATAAGTAGCTCGTGGCTTGACGCATAAAACTGAAGTGAAGTGAGCCAAACGGTAAAACGAAAGCACCAAAATGTGGGTTATTCAAGCTATCAGAAAAGTCTGGTATTCAATAAACTGTTTGCGCTCTTTTGACGAGTCAGCGCAGTCTTTTTAATTTCAAAATGTGTTTATCTATAAATAAAAAATTGAGTGAGCTTATTATTTATTATTGTATAGTATTTATTTCATAAGAGGAGATAAATATTAATGTTTTCATTAATAATTTAAAGTTAAATATACAATTAAGGGTAAATGGCATGTTTTGGCTTTATAATTATATTAATATATTAATTTTTCACTCTAAAACAATCCACATTTAACAGATAAGGTATATAGAGGCTTTAAATATTAATTAAGTAAATATTTTATTAATAAATAATATTTGCACTCTTTGTAATATTATATTGTTGGTTTTAGATACAGAAACTCTTTAGAAAATTGCAAAAAAAGTAACTAAAATTGATAATATCAAAGGAGTATCAACTTTGTATATTGCGTAATACGTATACAGGGTGACTCAAAGCACCAGACCAACTCCTGAGAGTGATGTTTTTACGTTCAGTTGAGTGTTCGTAGAAGATTAGGAATTTATTGTAAATTGTCAGTATTAGTTTTGTAATTTCACATTTTATTAAATTTTTGGGTATCTAACAGCTACATTTTTATCGTCAAATAATGAATTTTAGCGCCTCCTAGAAGGTGGTCTTGTGCTTTTGAATCAACCTGTATGTTTAATTTTTATCTTGGGCGAAATAATAGGCCTTATAATTTGGTTTCATTATTTTGATCTTAATTCATGCAAAATTTTGATTATGACAAGTTATTCTAGTTATTGTTTACTATACATGTTTCGTTTTCAAAATTAACCTTTATCAATGGTTTAATTATTATAACTTTTCTATTTTTATATCAGATATTTAAAGTAAAATAAATTAAACAATTTTTAGTTACTTTTTAAATTTATTCCTATTAAAATTTTTACGTAAACATATTTTTATGTTGATAAAATGAATGTTAAACAACTGATATTAAAATTAAATGTATTGAATTAGCAATAGTTTAACATTTATTTTATCAAGAGAAAAATATTTTATCTAAAATAAAATTGTACGAGTAAATTTAAAAATATTAGATTTGTAGCAAAGAAATATTTGGCAAAAGGTACCTAATCATTCATTATTCTTCTTAAATAAAACGCGTCCAAAAATTATTGGTTAGTCACAACAAATAAGTGAACATTGTGAGTACAAACACTATTTAGAATCAAATGAGCCTGCTTTCGTCTAAAATAATCATAATATTAATCAAATAAACCGAGTTTTTCTTTTAATATAAATGTATATTCCCTTAGTAGTTTACACTTCAATATTAAGAGGTATAGTAGCTCGAGGTTACTTTGTCTCGCACTCCAATAAAAAAAAAATTAAAGTTGCAAAAACTTTAGGATCAAGGCGGCGCATATTTCCGCTGACCAAAAGAGTAAATTTATATATTTTTAATGGATCATAGGTATGATTAAACCTACAGAGTCCTGCATTAAAAATTCTAAACTTGTAAAATAAGGATCGCCCTATTGTGTATATTCAAACACATTTTTCTCCTAAACAAAAAATGCTCCAAAATTCGCTCAGTTTATGCAGTTTAATCCTAAAGTATCGGTTGTGTATAATATAAAATTAATAAAGACGAATGATGTATGAAAACAAATTAAAAGCAACATACATGTATTCATCCTAGTTACTATTAAAAATACTCATGTAAGGAAATAAAATTATATGAGAAACAACTTAGTCTCAGGAACTCACCAGAGTCCTTTTGGAGGTAACCTGATTTTCCGTTTCCTTTTTGTACCTAAATCTAAATATTGTGTACCTTGTATCTGTTAGTGTATACGTTTTTGATCTTCTCGTCAGTGTAGAGGATGTACCTTTGTTGAAATCGTGCATGCATATTGATACATTTTTTTTTCATCTAAACGCTTGAAGTCATCGCCAAGTGGATTATACACATAGTTGAAAAAAAAAATACAATAATGATTAATAATTGTGAAGGAGAACTTATAGATGTGTCAAAATGCATTCCCTTAGGTAGAATATGAATTATAAGTATATTATTGTGAATATTGCTTTCTATGCGATACCTTTACTAATCGATACCTATGTTTTCAGTACGGAACTTTAAATAGGTATAAAATATACGAATTATAAAAAATTAAATTTTGTTTTCAAGATTTCAAATAAAGTTAATTCCTCCACTATAATCAGTATAGGACCGAATATTCGCAAGAAATATACTTATCCTATGATACATGTAATTATTTAATTTGTTCACATCTGAATTGCAATGCTAAAATTATTTCAAAATAATATTTTAATACGAAAAGAAGTCCACATTTGATGAATTTCATTTGTACATACTATTATGACACGCATATTTATAATAAACACACACTTACATCTAGTTTTCATTTGAATTTGGACGAAAATAGTGTTAAGTTGAATGAAAAAAAACGAAATAAAATAATGCTTTAAGTAATTTTAAGACATGTATATATAATATATGAATGTATTATGGTAAAGATACAAAAAAACAAACAACAGATTTAAAATCATTCGTACGGAATGTTCATTTAGTTTAAACAGAGATATAGGCGATTTTTTAACGTCGAACGCTTCTAACTGCATTTGAAATACATAATTAAGAGTTTATTTTATATTACTATTTTGTGTATACATAAAGTATTATCATTAAATAGAAAAAAAAGTATTACGTAGTTAGAGTATGAATGTATATACTGAAATGCATATGTGAAATGGGATCGGGATTTGACGTGTGTACAAATATAAAAATAAAGACGATTATAAGAAAGACTGGAGCGAATAATATAATGCATAATATATTTTGTGAAAAGAAAAAATGAAGCGTTCGACATTTGAAAACTTGACGACAATGTAATAATGGCGAATGAGAGAACATAACGGTAATATGACAATAGAGTTTGTTGGATGTATTTTGGAAAATTATTACGACAAAATATATATAGCATACTGTATTAATATTACAAATTATACAAAATATATATGTGTTACAATAAATTTTGTGTTTATTTTGCAATATCCTGGAACCAAATTGGTGTTAAAATCATTAATTTAAGGCTACACGTTTTGCAGACGCTTTCAGCACCTGTCAGAGCAATTTTATTAGGATGACTCGATGATTCAAGTTTAAGTACTGACCATAATTTCAAGAACGTCCTGCGAAAAGATTTAAAAATATGAAATTCGTGACGGGAAAACGTATTTAATACTAATCTGTACTTAACATAATATTGTATCGGATGTTATTGTCAAACAGTTTTTTGTGTCATCGACAGTAACATAAATTAATAATATAATCATAAATACTCATGTTAGTAGAGTTACAGGGTTAGGTAGGACCGCAATTTAACCTGTTTTATTGCAAAGAATAAGTGTGGTTAGGTTTTCAAGAATTTACTTTGTTTTTCAATAAACTATTATTTCCACTCATTTTTTAATAGATTTACCCCTGCAGCAGCTTTTGGGCCTATATATAAAGCCGATGATTCCTCTCTGGCTAACTCATCAACTTTTTCGTTTTATTGCATACATTGGCAAACATAAACATATTGATGATTTGCCGAGATGTGAAAAAGTAATTATATTTATAAAATGACCAACAACGCACGAACATTTTTCGGCATTACTATTTGTACGTATCACTGTACTTTTTATATTTTAATATAACAAACGGTTTTTAATTGAAATGTAATGCGACATTACATCATAAATTTCAAAAATATGAAGAAAAATAGTCTTCTGTAAGTCTGTGGCGGCTCGTGAGTTATAAAAGAGGGTGGGCACAAAATAAGAACTTAACTATTTTTGTACATAAAATCTATTCTCCTGTTTTTCATGCAGACGTCTATGATTTTGTTGTAAAAATGCGTTCATTCGATCTTCTGACATTGTGCTTTTCAGAAAAGTTTTAATGCGTTTAATTCGCGGAAAAAGATCGTTCACATTCTGCTGTCCACATGGGGGTTGTACAAATAATATCCAACAGTTTGTTTGTTTCCGTCAAAAGTTTTTTTAAGTTGTTGTGTGTTATGAATACTAAAAGTGGCAGAACACCACCTATACCTACGCCACACATGTCATTGCGCTCATAAATTACTGAAAGTTCACTTTTCAATTTTACGCTGTTCAACATAGGATAAGATTACACAGTTTATTATACACATAATTAACCGACGCAAAATATGACGATTTTTTTACACATCTTCGTTGTACTTAATTTTATGTCGTAAATAAGCACTGTCTAACTATTCACGTAGCAGCCATCAATGCGCTGAGTTCATATGAAATCAGTTCCAAGATGGTCTGGGAATGCCTAGGGAAATTAAATGAGCAATGGCAAAAGAAATAAAGTAACCCTCCTGTGGGTTCCAGGTCACACAGGAGTGGAAGGAAACGAAATAACGGATAACCTCGCAAAAAAGGGGGCTGGAATGCCTTTTGTAGGGCCTGAACCCTTTTGCGGGTTAAGTAGCAGTACAATACTGAAGAAACTAAAAACAGAAATGGAGCAGAGAAAATTCAGTTACTGGGAAAATCTCCAGGGAATGAGGCAAAGTAAAATTCTTCTGGGAACTTATAACCAGAACAGGTTTACAGAATCCATCAACCTGAGTAAGAACAATGTTCGCATATTAACAGGAATACTTTCAGGCCACTGTAGACTGAAAGAACACCTGAGTAAGCTTGGATTGGAAAAGGAATCTGAATGTAGATTTTGTGGGGAACAGGATGAAACACCCATCCACCTCCTCTCAAACTGTGTAGCACTGTGCAACTCGAGGGCGTTGTACCTGGGAGCATGTGAAATCGAAGAGGGAGACTTACCTAGACTGGGACCCTCTGACATCCTACACTTTCTGAAAGGAATAGGATTGGAAGGCCAGCTTTAAAGCAGCAAGAATAGGGCACACAATAGATCTTTTAGGCCGCAGTGTAACATCACCCTTCTATCTACATACATACATACAACTACTCACGTATGCGCACTTTGCCTAGAACATAAAATTCACGCATGCATTCATGTGAGAAACGGAATTTTCTTGTTTCTTTGCCCTCTCTGCGATATGTTTTAAATCATTTAGCCTTTGTTTATTCCACGCACTAACCTCTTTCTTAAAAATTAAGCAGATAAAACAAAATAGTTTAGTTCTTAGTGAACATCCGCACATCCACTCATATTTTTCATATATATTTTTATTGAATACTCTATTGTAAGTTCGAGTTTTACTTGTGGAAGTGTAGTTTATCTGAAGATCAGGAATAGGCCTTCCTTTCTTCTTAATCAAAAGCTTTTCCTCAAATGGGAGCGGGTTTTTTTTTTTAAGATTTTGCACTCAATTAACTTCCGTCATTAATAATAAACGTCACTTCAAGCCTTTGAAACCACACATGCGCGGTACGCGTTGAAAACGATGCAATCACAATAAATGCAAGACGTTAACTGGGGACACGAAATTGCGTGCCCTAAAGCTATCCTATAAGCGCATATGGCGAAGATAAACGGAGCCGTCCGATTCATACTCGAAATAGGTACATCGGAAATAGTACCCCGGAACATAGTTTTGAGCGTTTACATATGCACTAGTGTCTGTGGTGCGGAAGGAAAATTTGATACCGTCGTTTTAAAATACGTAAAAATAATAAAACAAAATAATGCACTGAATTACATGCGAATTTCTTTCTGTGTTTATCTTGGTGGTTGGGAGGGGACGTGTCCTCGTGCCCTTTAGTACCAACCGCCACTGCTGTAAGTGTACATAGAAATGCGATAACTTCCTAAAATGAAAAAAAAAATTAGGAAAAAACCCAAAAATACGTAACTTTTATTTTTTATGTAGTTTAGAATTTAAAAAAGAAAGAAAAATTGAATTTATAATATACAAGAGCAGGGCGATAAAAAAATGATATTTTTTAACCCGCTAACCAGCCCGTGGGTGCGCCACTGTCCTTTTTTCAGTAAAAAATGTACGGGCTGCTAACAAGGAACGATTTGATCTTTACCCGATCTGAATATCTCGTCTCGTTTGAGAAATATTGCAAAAAATGTGTTTTTGGAGGAACCTTTGAGCCACCATTGCGCACTATAGAACCAAATATGGAACGCTAAAAAAAAATACGTGTCCTATCAAATCTTATCAAAATGGGAGAGATTAACTTGGTTGCTTTTCCTCTTGTTAGTATCGAAAATATTTAATAAATATTAAAGTAAGTAGATTTAAACAGAAGATAAACACAAAGAATCGAGAAGAAACAGGAAATATTACACAGGAAGAAAACATTACCTTAGAAGTACGGAGACTTCCAGATAAGGATGTAGCAAAAACAGTATGTTTTCTTTGGATTTTCGCAATATTGCTGTGTTTTCATAAAAACGAAATATTATATACATACTATACATGCATAACACACGCCTGCCATCTTTAGACTTCATCAAGAAAAAAAGATTGCTTCCAAAGAAGAGAACGAGGACAATAATGGCGAGCAACATAATAACGAAAAAACGGGAGCTTATTGTTAAAGACGTTTTAGCTCAATATGGTTAAATTATTGTTCCTCTTCCTAAGGTACTGTATACATCTAGTACTGGATGTTCTTTGAGGCAACGTTTACAATTTGTGTCAACTCTGTGACTTATTTAAAGTTAACAATCAACAAAAGTAGCAAAATAGCGGAGTCATTGAACATTAATGAATGCTGAATAATAAAGTCAATTGTACATAATGTTAAAAAGCAACAGATATATGATTCACTGATCATAACACATCTATTAGTATAAATCATAATGAAACTATAAAGGAATAAACCAATTAAACAGAAAGGGTAAATTCAATTACAGGTAAGAGATAGCTATTTCCTACACAAATGTGTGTAACAAACAGTATCCTAATCAATAATGAACGTAGGTATAAATTAACTCCTCCCAAACAAAAGAGTGAATGCGAAACCACACCTTAAATAATTCGCCGTATATTAGATATTTTTAATTGGGTTTGCTGTAGCGAAACAGTTCATCTGGAAACACGAGAAGGACGCGTTCGCGGTATGCTATATTCATCACAATGTTTCAATGCTACTGACACTGAATCTCCGAACAAATACTATGTGGTTTATATTTAGCGATGACGGTACAATATTGTATTTACATGTCATCACTTCCTATGAATTCCTTTCAAATTATGTCGCAATAGACTTTCTATATATATGACGTTAAAGATGACGCTTTTATATGAGTATTAGAGTATGATGGAAAATGAGTCTCGTTTGCATACTTATTTCTTTGTTGTGTTATCTTTGTGAAATATCGAACAGAAATAACGTGTAAAGGCTGTTTTACACCTAGCTATTTATTGCGCAATTTATTGGCCAATTTAAAATTTTACGTGTATAACACGGATTAAATACGGGTTATACACGTAAAATTTGGCCAATAAATTGCGCAATAAATAGCTAGGTGTAAAACGGCCTTAATACAATCAACTATTATAATGGGAAAGTACTTGAGAATAATTATTCGTTAAATTAGGTTTTAATTGTGAGTTCTAAATTATATTTATGTTGGTATGTTTTTCTTTTCTTGTTTTCGTTGTTGGCATTTGTTGAATCAAATATTGCGTACATCTTTTGGATAACCTTTATGAATTTGTGTTTAGTAATAAACAATTAAAAAAAATTTTTTGGAACGTATTACGACTAGTACATAGATTTTCATCTGAAAGACTTTTATTAAGATAGCAAGTGTGCGCCATTCAGAAGTGTTTGCCCTGTATGTATTGAATCTTATATTTTCCTAATATATTTATTTTAATTCGATATGTTGCGTTTTAAGATTTTTTTTCTCCCTTAATATTAGGTACTGTGTATACTTCGATAGAGTCTTGTTGTTCGTATTGTTTCTTTTTTTTTATTAACATTAGGATTTAGCCTCAAAAAAAGCATTTTTCCAAATCTTCAATATCTTTACATCTAAGTTTCCACAATATTATCTTGATTTTAAAAGACACAAGAAAAGTTTCGTTTTAAAATGTTTTTTTTTTTGTTCAATTACTCGAGAGCTCAGGCAAGCTTTTTTAGTTTTAATGATAAAGTTTTTGGTAGGGATTGATAAACGCGAAAGAAATTATAAAATAATTAGAAAAGTTCTTCGAAGAGTTCTTCAAAATGTGTGTAGGAAACAAACATGTGTCAATTTGCTTACCCTATTTGACAAAATCTTTTAGTAGATATTACTTGATCTCGTTGAAATACGCATTTTCTTTTGCTCATCAATGAAATATTAATTCTTTGCATGTTAGTTAATTTTCTTAGATCTTCAAAGTTTTTAACACACAGAAAACGACAGCTGTTAAATTAACCAAATTTTGCTCAGTTTAACTATAATACAATTCATCTGTAGATTAAAAAGGTTAAATAGAGGAACAGATTTTGTTATCTGAGCTAAAACACTTTTGTTCCCATTTTATGATTAGATTAAATTTGAAGTTAAAACAATCATCTGTTATCTTAATACAACGATAACAATAATTTTTAGATTACCTATTGCTGATTCCATATCAATTATGAATGATTTATTCGATTATAGCTATCACTAAATCTAATCGAAATTCTCGACATAATCGCATGAACAAGAACATTTCATTGTAACAATATTAGTTTAGAGGGATGTTTACAAAGTCGGGCTAGGTTTGGAAAAGGGTGATTCCAACATTATAATTACGTTCAGATAATTGCAATTTTGCTTAGCCTAACCCAAATAAACTTATATGGGTGTGTTAAATTAATAAAATAGAAGAAAAAATAGAAGGAATAATATATTGCCTTCACTATGCCGTTCTTATTACAGTTGACTCTCCTTAAATCAACCTCTCTTCAGTGTTAACTTTCTTTAAATCAAATTCATAATTCTGTATGTCCAACTGAATAATAATCCATTTGTAACCGTCAACAAGAATGGACCTCAGCGTCGGCACCTTTGGCCCATGTAAACAATAAAGTCAATAACCTTTCCATTTGAAATAACAAAGATGGCAACAACTTCCAGTATTAGGGAACATTACCGGAACTCGAAAATATTTTAGCTAAACTAACCTACACCCACAGGCTCACTGCAAAAATGTTTAAATCTTGCATTTATTTACTTCTGCATAAACTTTTAATGGAAGCTTGTCGTGGCACACACTGTGTGTTAACATTTTCCCCTAATTCCAAACATATACATACTTGCGATTAAAGATAGTGTCAGATCTACATATTTTGCTGCCAACGGGCCTTTCCAAAAGTAAAAAAGACAAAGCGAGAACGCTTCACAAAAATATTATTTTCCTTTACCGCGAAAGAAAAACTAAGAAGAATTGTACTAATTTGTAGTATTTTGTTAATATGTGTTAATACTTTCCCCTAATTCCCAACATATACTTAGATAGCGTCAGATCTACATATTTTGTTGGCAACGGGCCTTTCCAAAAGTAAAAAAGACAAGCGAGGACGCTTCACAAAAATGTTATTTTCCTCTACTGCGAATAAAACTAACTCAACTGTCGTTTATTTTTAGATCATTTCTAACACCCGCATCTGGTATTTTGCTGGAATTGGACTAACATCTCTGTAATTATAAAATACATTTCCCAAAGGCGACGATCCAGTCGACATTGAAAATTACCGACGGTGCGCCAATAGTCGAAGACTCGCGGGAATTCGCCTCTTAACGTGGCTGAAGTTAACATTAAGTCGAAAAGTGATTCACAACGTCTGTTCGAGGTAGTGGGTACGGATACCGACTGCCCGACTGTGATATTTCTGTGTCTCCGTTGTCTTGTCTGTGTAATATATTGTGAATAAATACATATCTTTTGTATTTGAGTGTATGATACTTGTGCCTTTGATGATAGTGTTGTGATAGATAACTTACGAGGCTTATATCCAAATGAGCCGATAAGGATTACCACCTTTTGCAGCAAACCATTAGGATAGGACGTGAATCAGGTAAATTAACAGCATACCTGTGTGGGCATTAAATGTGTTAAGTTGCTGCTAATAATTGCTAGAAAAATACATCAGAACAAATCATATCTATTTCATACGAGAAATTTTAATTTTTATGGTTAAAGTAAATATATAAAAACGTCTGACAATTTATACCAATTTTAGAGGTTATGTTAGCCGGAGTAAACGTTGGGACGCCGTAAATAAGAATTGTATTGATTCTCGCACACGCTTTCTCACATACAAAATAATTCGACGACGAATTTACCTACTCCTTTTGATTGAGATGAATTATTTTATGATCCGGTAGGGTCGCAATTGTTTTTATTTACAGGAGCTGTCATTGCTGTATGATGCAGATGTCTTGAAATAGAATATAACATGATTACATGACACGTAATGCATGATAAAAATACTTATGTCATTTTTCTGCTGTACTATACACACATACAAGTTAGTGTTACCAATGATGCATTTAGTGCAAGTAGTTAATATTTTATGACTTTTATCTTTATACCGCTGAAGAATAAAGAACAGTTATTACTCATTGTTCTTTATCTCAGCGGTATAAAGATAAAAGTCATAAAATATTAACTATTTGCACTAAATGCATCTTGGTAACACTAACTTGTATGTGTGTATAGTACAGCAGAAAAATATGATTTATGAATTAGTTTAAAAGCATTTGATAACCACATACAAACATACAAAGTCTATAACATAACTTTATGGCAATAATTTAATTATCCAGATATATCACTTCATATAGACGATTGGATCCAATTGGATTGAAATAATTCCATATTTAACTTAAAATTTACAGGCAATTAACCTTTCTATAAAAGGAAATACTGTATGAAGGTGTTACATAAATATAACCAACCAAAAGCAGTTCAAGGTTGACAGTATTCCTATTGCAATTTATTAATGCTATCCCACAAGTTGTTTAATACATATGTAGATCATGTTAATTTTTTTTTCCAGAATCAGTATTTGATAACATGTTATTCCGGTTCATAACAATAAAATGTCTAATTCGTTAAAGCAACATTGAGGATAATTAATTAATATAACAAAGTGCCTTGAAATAAATGCACTAAATACGCCTCACACAATTAAACTTTATCAAACTGTATTCATCTCTTATGATATAAACGCAATTAAAGTTGAACCACGTGACCATGTGACGCTGCAATACATATTATCAATAATATTAATGTAGACTAATGTTATATATATATATTAGTAAATTTAGATTAAATTAGCACATTATAATCAATGACTTTTTCATTTAATAAATTGACAGTGCGAAAGTTAAATTGTTGAATGAGAAACGCAACACAATACTCACATAATAAAGTACAATGGAATACAAATGAGGAGATTCAAACCTTGGCCTAAAATTTGTAAAATGACCTGATATCCTCTTATGGGATTTTCGTTCAAATGTTGATCGTCAACACCTGCATGGACAACATGTAGTTGCAGAGCAACGCATCGTCATACAAGTTATTAT
Organism: Protaetia brevitarsis; assembly: GCA_004143645.1. Taxonomy (NCBI): domain Eukaryota; kingdom Metazoa; phylum Arthropoda; class Insecta; order Coleoptera; family Scarabaeidae; genus Protaetia; species Protaetia brevitarsis. The sequence continues at coordinate 8,351 of RXPK01002626.1, read as the reverse complement.
TATTATTATGTTGAAATTCCAAGGCATTGTGCGTTTATTTCGTTAAATTATCGCTGTTCACGTAGAATATATAATTTGCACTAACTATCTATTTATATTTATGTTAATAAATAGACACATATGTTACGTTTTTGCAATGTATACACAAAGTGTGCTGTTTAATGTATTTTTATGTTGGTTTTACGACTTTTTCTAAGTTTATCGAAATGTTCGAGTTTCTCAGAAAAAAAAAATAGTTTTACAAAAAACAAAATCTACCTATTAATTAGTATTTTCGGAAAATATATTACTCACAAAATTTGGATAGTTAGGATAGAATTTGTAATACATCTATGTATATATTGCTATGAAAATCGAAATTTAATAACCCGTATTTTAACAATGAATACTTTTACTTGAAGGACACATTTTTATTCCTTGAACAATTTCTTCATCGTTACACAAAAATGCTTCAGTCGCCAAAAAATGATATGCTTCATTTATATATTTACATAACATTAGATTACTGATTTAAAAAGTTTTTATATATATTGTAAGATTACGCATCCACACATCATAACCGAAAATATCGCGTCTATGCGATAATTCCTCAAGCCTTGAAGTTTTATTGTTTTAGTATAACTCTAACCAATTTGGATTAAAGAATAGTGCCTTAATTTGTCTGTAAGTATCCTAATTAACAGAGGTATTAATAAACATCTGAGAAATCGCGTGAGTTTTCTATATATTTTCGATTCATCGACGGTATTTGCAGTCGCCGTGTCAGAATGCAAATAACTGAATATTTAAACATTGATTAAATTCTCAACTGTGATTGCTCAGTCCGTATAATGCAATATTTATTACGGTAAAGTACGCTATATACACACCATTTCCTTCGGCATGTATTGCCAAAGGAAACGTTAGTAATTATATTTACAGTTTTTAGTTAAGATTATTGAGTTATCGTTCCCATCAAATCAAAGATTCTATTGCAGAAGGGAACGTCGACTGCTTCTTATGAAGGTGTAAGGAAGAACTACAAAATCGCGACAAGATGTATGGATTTCTTATGGACCAGCAGCAATATCGCAATGCTTATCCAACTATACCGTACCAACAACCACCGAATGCCTCTAACGGTTATGGCTGGCATGGAAATGGGTACGGTTGGCAGGCTGATACCATCGACCAGAACAAAACTGGTTTGGAAGAGGTGGAAATCCATGAGCCCGTATTATCGGAACTGAAAGTGGAACAAGTTACGAGAGGGGTAAGAATGACTTTGAATCTATCATGAATACGAGAAGTGTGCAATGGATGATAAAAAAAAATTTGCGAAGGAACAAAAGCAAATACTTTATTACTTAATGTTATTTATTTCATATCTATTTGCCACTACATGTGTTTTAATTAATGTCCATCCTTTAAAATTAAGTAGAACTAGTGGATACCATTGGCTAGTTAGAGAAGCACTGAAAGTTCGTTTTTATGTTACTAGAATGTGTGTGTTTTAATTACAATACCAATGAGAATTATACAGTGTGTCCACCACGGATGGAGTTGACATAAGGTATAATAGACAAAATAAAATTTGAATTGGAATTTAATATTTGGAAAATAAGTCCCGCTTGGTCTGAAACCTTGATCGCTTGCTGTCGAGTTTCTTAAATCTAATAGGCCTGTGCAGCTACGTCAATAATGTTTTTGTTTCAGGTTTTAGGGCTTTTCCATTCACGCTATGCTAAAATATTACCAAGAAATGTTGTTCAATGTGAAAAGCTATAACGGTATGTAAATTTTCAGAGTCATCGGCCCACTTCGATAAAAGCCATTGTCTGTCTATTTCGTTTGAAGTAAAGTGCTGATGTTTGTATTCACAGTACGTCCATATGTTACTAAGAAAAAATTGTTAGAGCAAAAAGTTATAGAGTTATGAAAATGTTCATACTAAATTGGCCTACTTTGATTATCATTATTAGTTTTTCCGCCTATTATTAACTCCTTCATTCACATCAAAGTAGGCCAATTGCCCAATTTGCACAACTCTATAACTTTTTGCCCTAATTTTTCTTAGTAGCACATTGGCGTACTGTAAACACAAATAGTACTTTACCTGAAACGAAATTGAAAAACAATGGATTTTATCGAATTAGGCCGATGACTGAAAATTTGCATACGGTCATAACTTTTCATTCTGAACAACACTTCATAATAACATTTTGGCATACTGCCAACGTAAAAAATATTTTGCCTGAAACAAAACTAATTTTGACCCGGCCGCAAAGGCCTACTGGATTTTGAAAAATTGATAGCTGACGATAAAAAAGTTTCAGATCAAGCAAGACTTATTTCCCAAATATTTCTCGTCCATCATAGCTATTGTCAACTCCATTCGTGGACACATTATATATTATTTCCATATTTAAGACCTTTTTTCTTTTTTGTTAAAATTGCAGAACATGCTCTTCAACATGGTAAGTTTCACAAGTTTGTTTGTTTCAGCTGAAACTTTTTGAGTTTTATGTGTGATAATTTTTTCATTAATTAATTAATAATAGTAGCATTGATATGTACACTATGTTAAAAATTAAATGCGAATGAAGAGGGCATTTTAGGTAGACAACCAATCCAACAAAGTCATATAGTTGTTATCCGCAATGCACATTTTTTTGTTAATACCTTACATTTCAATTTTTATTTCACTTTTTTGTGCACTTAAGTAAGAAGACTGTTAGACTGTATTTATAAACATTTAAAACCGTGCATTTTAAAACGTTAAGTTCGAATAATTTTCTCTGGGTTTGAAACCGCCAGCTGTCAAAACTTGACGTATTGTGAAATGAAAGTGACATTGGTACCTATATTATTGTATTTGTAGTTTACCAGGGGCGGTTCCACGAGGGGAGGGGGGGGGCTTTTATGCACAAATTATAACCAATATCTGTTTCACATTTACTAGATATATTTAACCGTCCAAAATAACTTTTGCTTGTATATTTTTATTAAGGGTACGTTTTCTGAAATATTTTTTATAAAAATAGACCAGAACAAATCATATCTATTTCATACCGGAAATTTTAATTTTTATAATTAAAGTAAATGCATAAAAACTTCTCCTGACAATTTATACCAATTTTAGAGGTTATGTTAGCCGGAGTAAACGTTGAGGCGCCGTAAATAAGAATTGTATTGATTCTCGCACACGCTTTCTCACATACAAAATAATTTGACGACGAATTTACCTACTCGTTTTGATTGAGATGAATTATTTTATGATCCGGTAGGGCCGCGATTGTTTTTATTGACAGGAGCTTGTCATTGCTGTATGATGGAGATGTCTTGAAATAGAATATAACATGATTACATGATACGTAATGCATGATAAAAATACTTATGTCATTTTTACGCTCTTATATTACTCACTGTTCTTTATCTCAGCGGTATAAAGATAAAAGTCATAAAATATTAACTATTTGCACTAAATGCATCATTGGTAACACTAGCTTGTGTGTGTGTATAGTACAGCAGAAAAATATGATTTATAAATTAGTTTAAAAGAGTTTGATAACCACATACAAAGTCTGTAACATAACTTTATAGCAATAATTTAATTATCCAGATATATCACTTCATATAGACGATTGGATCCAATTGGATTGAAATAATTCCATATTTAACTTAAAATTTACAGGCAATTAAACTTTCTATAAAAGGAAATACTGTATGAAGTGTGTTACATAAATATAACCAAAAGCTGTTCAAGGTTGACAGTATTCCTATTGCAATTTATTAATGCTATCCCACAAGTTGTTTATACATATGTAGATCATGTTAATTTTTTTTTCCAGAATCAGTATTTGATAACATGTTATTCCGGTTCATAACAATAAAATGTCTAATTCGTTAAAGCAAACATTGAGGATAATTAATTAATAGTACAAGGTGGCCTTGAAATAAATGCACTAAATACGCCTCACACAATTTAACTTTATCAAACTGTATTCATCTCTTATGATATAAACGCAATTAAAGTTGAACCACGTGACCACGTGACGCTACAATACATATTATGAATAAAATTAATGTAGACTAGTGTTATACATATTACTTTAATTTAGATAAAAAATAGCACTTTGTTGGCGTTTATAATATTAATTTATATGGTTTTTTTATGCACAAATTATAGCCAATATCTGTTTCACATTTACTAGATATATTTAATCGTCCAAAATAACTTTTGCTTGTATATTTTTATTAAGGGTACGTTTTCTGAAATATTTTTTATAATCTTTAGCACGTAATATAAAATGTGTTTCTTAATTTGTGAGCGACACGCTTAAAATTTAAATATTAAAAAACTGACATCAACTGACAGATTTCGCATTTACCTTCCAATCTCTAGATAAATAATACACAAATTGTTGGACTATAATTATTGATTCTCAGGATATAAAACATTAGTATAACAAATTAATGTATTTCTGCTTTTAACTGTAATAATTTGTTATTTTCTTATTGTAAAAAATTTGCAATCTTTGTATATTTGCTGTCCTGCCGACTTTTTCAAGATCTAATATCGACATATGTTCCGTTAAAACCCTCTAATCTCGTCCTCTACTAGTTTAATTAGTAAAGCGCCCGTCCGGCAAACGGGAGAATGTAGGTTCGAATCCTGCGTGAGGAGTGACTAAAAAACTTGCAATATTTGCATTTATTAGTTTATTTTAAATCAAGGGAGAAAAATGCTCTATTGCAGGCCGCGGGCAAATATTACAAACCGAGCCGAAGGCGATGAAAAGAATAACTTTCCTCCCACAAATGACATTTACTTCTTCTGAATAATTATTGCTATTCGAATGCATCCATGTGAATCTTATTCGTATTTATTCGTTGTATTTCCGCACAATAAACTGCAAATAAAATAATATAGATGCTAATGTCACTTTCATTTCTTAATACGTCATGTTTTGACAGCTGTTCCTCCCACTACCTCTAAAACATACATTTCTAAAACCCGTCCCGGAGCGGTTTCAAACACAGGGAAAGTTATTCGAATACTAATAACTTTGATAATAAAACACACGGTTTTATATATTTATAAATATGGTTAGGCCTTAAGTACACAATGAAATAAAAAATAAAATATTAGAATTTAAAAGAATTGCGCATTACGAATCACAGTTACATGATATGGTTGGATTGATTGCCTACCTAAAACGCTCCCTCCATTATTTGCATTTAATTTTTAAAATAGTTACAGTCTAATTATTAAAACTGTACAGCTGCACTTTCATAAAAAAAAAAAAAACAATGAAATGTTATTAATTTTCGAGCGTTCGCACCATTTAAATTAGCCTTATGCGTATCAGAGGTGCAACATGTGATGCAACGTGTAATATCAGTGGCGTAAGTAAAGTTTAAAGCCCTCGGAACATCTGAAGATACAATTAAGAGTGGAAAATAGTTCTTTCTAATTTTTCTAACGTCAATCTGGGCACCTCTGGATGCCGCACTCGGAACAGATGAGCTAGCCCCTTCCTAGCTACGCCACTGTGCGATATGTAATGTAAATGTTGCATATAAGCGTTTGCGAGTCGGCATAGACACCTCTATGTTATTTTCGCATGTTATTTTAAGATAAGATTGAATTGAATCGAAAAGACGGTTTAAATGCAGCTAACGCGAACGCCCAAAGATTAATAATCTATAATAGCAATAAGAAACAGTTATGCAAACTTATCATTATGTGCCATACAATCACTGTTGATACTTTAAGAAAATATTCTCGTATAAGTATTTATTTTTGCCGATGATTATACATAACCATTTCATATAGGTACATGTTTAGAAATTACTGCAAGTTGTTCAATGGTATTCGATTTTTTTTTCTCTTCACTTATTTTCTTTTCTTAATGCACGTACTAATTTCTTTTTGGTTCTCAAAGTTCTCAATTTCATTGCACTTGTTGGTGGTATGCCATTTGCATGTTTATTTTGGTGTAAATCGACACAATTCTGTCACGCACTATTCTGTACATTTAAAAAATACAGATACAGATATAATGTTAACTAACTGTGTAACAGTTAAATTATTGTGGTTAGCTCAATAAAGAAAAATCGTATATACTTTGTAGTTGAATCAGCTATTGGCATAAAATATGGAATTGATTAAAAAAAAAAGCAATTGTTACTATAGGTTTGCACTGTTATTTACTACTATTAGAATCACAAAGTCCTAGAAATTCTGGATCGCTGATAACTTTAAGTTTTTACAGTGACTGGCTAGAGCAGAAGGTGCCTTAGCTAAATACAAGAGTTCGTGTGATTACTACAAATCTTTAAGAAATTATACGGCATTAACTATTAAAAATCAGTGTAGGACTTTCAACATGATATTGTCTTGACTCATGATATTCACAACATGTGGAAAACCATAATTAAATTAAATATTTTTCAATCTTCTTCACCCTCAGGATATTTATTTTGTGGAGTTGATATTGATTTATATAATATTTATCATGGAATTATTATTACTTGTATATTTATAAAATGCTAGTGAATGAATGAAAAGAACTGGCAAATACAAGAACTCATCTGAAATCATTTCTTGAGTTCGCATCTGTTCCTAACAATTTTTATTTATTACTGCTGTTTCATCAATTAACAGTAATCTAGAGTTCTCAGCTGGTATCGCATTTGGAATACTGTCACTATCATTTTTATGCTGATAAAGTACAGCTGTATATGTGGAGGTTATTAATTACTTTTCTAAATTGTGCACTGATTTGACTGATTATGAGTATTGAATTCCGATAAACACAAGACGATTAGGTGTGGAAAAAAGCGTAATGGAGCTTTGACTTTCACAAAATGAATATCATGATAAACAGGGTTGCACTGACACCTTCATTGTCTATCAAAATTGTGATTTTGATCAACTTATCGCCATTTCGATCTACACGCGGTTCTTCTTCTTCTTCTCTTCTTCTTCTCTTCTTCTTCTTTATTTAAAATCATCATGGTATAATTTAAAATTAGAAACAATCTGATTTCCACATATTCTTGCTAATTTATCCGCAATTTCATTACCATGTAATCCAATATGGCTATGAACCCAAATAAAATGAGATATAAATATTTTCCAATTCCAACTGGTAAAGTTTCTTAAGAATATCCCAGACTAAGTTGTGATCAATAAGGCACTTTTTAAATCGGAAATTATCAACACCTTCCCAACTCTATATTCTTCAATTTTACAAATAACTATAGTATAAATGGCAAGTAGGTCACATTTAAAAAGAGAGCATTGAAAGATATCCCGAAATTTTTATGTTGAGTGATGGAAAATAAACAACAAAAGAAGATATATTATCATGATTTTCTGATATAGAACAATCCGTAAAAAATAATACATAATCCTTCCACTTTTGATTAATGTAATTTCTTGGAAACTTTCATTGACGACATTCTGTTGTGTGTTAATCTTAATATTTCTATTCGAATTTTCATTAAAATCAATTTTAGCGTGAAAATGTAGAATTTGATAAGGAATCCGATGGTACGGATAAATGATAAAGGAAATAGAAGGAGAATAATACAAAAAAAAATTGATATGCTTCATATATGACTCCTAAAATTTTATTAGAAGTATTTATCCCTGCATAATATTGAAATAAATTATTCAAACTTATTAATACTAAATTAGAGAATTTAAAGAAAAGCATTAGTGGGGAGGATTTCATTACCCCTGAAACTCTATGTAAACTTTTACGTACCTTAAATATAAGGTAATTCAATTTATCGATCCAATTTTTAGCTCTAGGGAAATACATACAGTTTGGATTTAATTATGCTTGATAAATATATCTTAATGATTTAGCATCAGAACCCCGCCATGTTGAATTTAAGGCTCTCAATATATTTAAATTCTTCTGACAAGACAAAATCATATAATTAATATGATTACGCCACAATAATTTGGAATCCAAGCTTAAACCTAAATATTTAATGGCATTAACTATTTGTAAAACAGATCCTCGAAAACTAGCAGAATCAAAAACTTCAGGAATATTAGAACTTTAGATTTAGAAGGTGGTAAAGACAAATAAAATTTTTCACACCAATCATGTAATTTTGTAAAGGCTACATTAAGGGATCTAATAGCCAAATTTAAGTTTTCATGTTTAGAGAATAAATCAAAATCATCAGCATATTGTAGTAGAAAGCAATCATCAGTTGGATATTTATTCATGGAATTGGTATAAATAGTAAATAAGATTGAACTAAGTATAGAAGCTGAGTCCACAGACTTCAGAATGCGCGTCTGCATGTGATATATGGTATTATAAAATATGTCCTTTCTATTTAGT